>PNEQ01034806.1:8891-48041 GCA_003012365.1 Medauroidea extradentata | reverse complement strand
AATAAAAAATTTCAAAATTAAAATTTTTTTTGGTACTTTTAGAAATTTATTTTAAACACAGAAATATTTTATAATGTGTTTGTATATGCTTCAAGCCGTAGACGGTGACGTGTAGTTTTGATGAGATTTTTTCCATTTCATTATATTTACTGGTTTTCAAGTTTTGTATGAAGTAAAAATATGCAAATTTTGACTTTGATGTGACATTACGGGAAAACTAGATGAGCTAATTTTTTTCCGTTAGAAATTAATGTTCTCTGAAGTAATGTCTACAAAACTAACACTATTTTATACAAATATAAAATTATGCATTTTTCCCCACTTGAACGCCCTTAAGAGGTATGTGCACTTTGTGAAAATTACAATAGGAGGGCCCATTGTGGGTTCCCTCGTAATGAAATACGCGCCATATGCTGGAAAGAGATAGCACACATCAAAACAAGACACGAATATCTGACAAACATGATCTGCAAAATGCACCCCTTAAGAGGTATGTAAAAAGTACAAGTCAAGATGTTTAAATAACGTACTTAGTTTCAGTACAACCAAACAGCTCCGTGAAATAAACCAGCTCCAAAACCATATCAATCCAAAGAGAAAACGAGTTCGATAAAAATGACGCCTTGTCGCTGCTGTTAGGTATTTATTCTGTGGTCGTATGGAGTGATTGACGGTAGCAAGCAGAAAGTCTAGCGGACAGCTTAGTGTGTGTGTGTGTGTGTGTACTATTGTATGGTCAACATTGCATTGCTTTCAAGTCTGGTAAGTTGTATGATATTTCTTTATGTGTTTTGAAACCGAATGCTGCAGTGAATACTATGAACTGATTATGCGTTCCCTCTCCACCCTCAGAATACTGTACATAACGATGGAAACTTATTATTCAACACGGGAAATGAGGGATATGATTTTCTGCTTCGGCGAAGCACATGGCAGTAATCGTCGAGCTCGTGTCATTTACACTGAACGATATCCAGCTCGTAGGGTACCATCGAAAAACCTGTTTAGTAGACTGTTCCAACGTCTTGCGGAAAGTGGGTGTCTTAGAACCACAGACGGTTGATCGTGGCAGGACACGCACTATTCGCACGCCTGAAATGGAGGAGCGAATATTGCGACGGGTGTCCGGGAACCCTGGAACGAGTGTTAAGCCGGAGTTACAATTATCCATACCGCCCGTCAGTCGACCGTCCGTCCGTCAGTCACGTGACCTTCTGCCAATCAGAAGCTTTCAATATTTCCATCCGCCCGTGCGTCGAAAGCTTGGCAAGCTTTAACTTTTGACGGACGACGGATGAAATCACAGCCTTCTAAAGATGGCGGTGATCGTTACAACGTTTCATATCAATAAGAAGGCTGTGAGGTTCTTCTTATTTTAAATTTTTTCTTTTTTAGTACTGAAAATTCATTACTCTAAAATACGACTGAGATAATGTTGACATATGGAAAACATTACAATATTAAGATAAACTATTTTATTTACATAGTGATTACTCTAATTAAAACATAAATAAATGTATTACTAAATATTATGCTCGCAAAATTTATGTTAGATGAAAAACAAAGTTTGCACTTACTAACAGCCATAGACTAATAAATAAATCCGTAAAAATAAGTAAACAGTTGAGGGGAATTTTACTACGTTCCACAGAAGTTTTCTGCTTGTACATTGGTAGTATTGCATGTGGAAGGAATAACGACGGACGGATGACGGATTGTTGTAAATCGCTAGCTATGTAGACGGTCCGTCGACAAGCGGATCAATGCGGACGGACGGACGACTGACGGAACTCTGGCTGTGGACGAATAGCAGCGGCAGAGGACACATGTCATTATCTCGTCTGGTCGGTCCTGCATGACCAGATACTGTACCCATACCATCTACAACGTGTCCAAGGCCTGCGACTAGGGGACCATCCTGCTAGAATGGGGTACAGCCGGTGGCTGCTACAAATGTGTGATGATGACCCACGTTTCATCGCAAAGATACTGTTTACAGATGAGGCGGGATTTGCGAGAGATGGGGTGGTGAACTTCCACAACACACATGTTTGGGCCGATCACAATCCTCATGCAACACTTGAATCAAGGCATCAGCACCGATTCGCGGTAAATGTTTGGGTTGGTGTGTTTGGAGACAGATTAATTGGACCTCACTTTCTACCGAATCGATTGACTGGTACCAAACACCATAACTTTCTGGTCAACATACTACCTGTTTTGTTGGAGAATGTGCTATTACAGGAGATAATGCAGATGTGGTTTATGCATGATGGGGCACCAGCACACTTTTTGCGCAGAGTCCAACAACATTAAACAGACACGTTTGGGAAGAGATGGATTGGACGGGGCTGCCCAGTACCATGGCCTGCTCGGTCCCCTGACCTCAATCCGTTAGATTTTTGGTTATGGGGCCATGTTAAGTCCTTGGTGTATGCCACCCCCGTGAATGATATGGCAACACTGCAGGAGCGCATCGTCGATGCATGTCAGCATATCCGCGACGTACCAGGTGTATTTCACAGAGTGCGAGATTCTATCATACACAGGACACAAGCATGCATTACAGTTATGGTGATTATATTGAGCACCTGCTGTAGCATGTGTACAACAGTGCAACTATCTGCTACGATGTGCATTTTACAAGAATATGGTTTCGTGTATTACAGTACACAAAGTGAATCCATTTCCTAAGGGGATTACCATGTTTATGAGATTTTCACGTCTTGTTTCGATGCGTACTATCTCTTTCCAGCATATGGCGCGTATTTCATTACGAGGGAAACCACAATAGACATTCCTGTTGTAATTTTCACAAAGTGTACATACCTCTTAAAATGTGCAACTTAGGGGCTAGGATTATTAGACATTGTCTCTTTTTTTGGTGTGTATGACCTGTTCCTGCAATATGGCACACTTGTTTTCGAACACTCTGTGTACATCAATATGGACAAGAAAAAAACTCGGCTTGAGGTCTGCTAACAGTAACACGAGCAAAGTTTTGCGAGTAAGTCTCAACAGTTGTTTTTCGATGAACTCATGGTTGCACTGCTAACACTAGACAAATCCATAAACTACAACGAAGGGAAACTCTTCTAATAATGTTCAAAATATCGAAGAAAAAACAGTACTACTATACACACTAGTTTACAAATATCAATGCCGTCGCATTTATAAACTATTTATCAAGCGCATAAAATATTTAAGACTTAATTTGATTTTTCTGCTGTCTTGAAATCCTGAATTGTGAGGAGACTTTTACAAATGACCTGGCGATCGACAAAAACCTGTCGCGTGACTGAGCAGACCCATCATGCTTTACTCCAGCTCCAGCTGGTTATTTTTATAACCGCAAAAGGACGATAGTCAAATAAAGTGGATATTGAGCAACAATAGAATGTCTGATTTACTCCTACATTCCTCACAGAAACAGGTATACAGTAATTTGAAAAAAGAAGTATTTAGGTGTATTACTTTGCAACGATGTCGTTGCCAGTTGAGTTCGATTTTTTAGAATTTACAATGATACAAACTTAACATTTGGAAAAACCCCGTATTGCTATGGGAGCTTAGCCAACTTTTCACGTTAGATCATATTTGTGTACGTCCACTTCGCTTTTTTTATGTTCTACGTTTTATTTTACAGCCACTCCAAAAGTTTTCAGAAATAGTTTAAGAACTGTTTTGGAGGATATTTTATAATTTATGTCGACATTTAAAAACATATTAAGTCTGTTTTGAAAGTAGCATACTAAAATTCTGTATGACGTGAATAGGCCTAAATATACTCTCAAGGTTAAAATAGAATCTGTATACTGTATGGGATACTAGAATCAACAGTTTTGGTAACCTGGATATTCAACATAGGAAATCTCAAAGTGGCTATAAATTAAATCTTTTAAATGTTCGAGTAGCCATCAGAATACGACGTTAGCGTATTTAGCAAGTCCAGTGGCGCCGGAGACTTCGGGGCAGCAGCTCCCCCCTCCCACTATTAATTTGTGGGGACAAAGGATGTGTTTTCTACCTTCCCCCAACATTTTTCGGTACGTGTAATTATTATTTGTACAAGATAATCCCACTTACAAAATATCTGCTTTGTACTCTACGTTTGTGTTTGAAAACATCTAAATTGCATCATTTTGTGCCTTGAAATTCAAACTTTTCTGGGGGAGGACCCCCAGAACCCCCGTGTATGTAAATGTTTATTACTAGCATCAATAGTCGGACATTATTGATCATTGTAACAAATGTTGGTCTACAAATTGCAACATAATACACTCCTCACGTCAATGACTATGTTATGGTAGCCAATATTCACTTACATACGAAAGTGACTCAGTGGACTTGATCATTTTCGCTAGCAAACTACCGCTTTTGTACCACAAAACACATAAAACTGATTAAGAGTGCACTTAGTCATTATTTGCTTTTCAGCATTATAGTTTCACTGAGTTGGTCACAATGGGGGTATAACAATACTCATCAAATGGTAAACATTTGACTTGAGTAAGGTAAAATTATTTGTAGCAAGTTGGTCAATTAACCTCAGTTTCGCTAATTTTTGCTTAGTCACTTTTGGCAGTATACCGGCGATATACAGATTTTTTTTTTGCTTGGTAGAACAGTTGGCACATATAATATGTTTACTGTCTTTATTCATAAAATGTTTGTGTGGTTTATTTTCTTAGTGTTAGTGCTATAATATGATGAGAGAACTTGACTGTATTGAAATTAAAAAAAAAAAAAAAGATTAGAAAACTGCAAGACTTTAAGAACGCTAAGTTGTTTCTTCAATTTTAATATTTTTTTGTCTTTCTGCTACAAGATATTTACTTCATTTTCAATTTAATTTTGATTAACAGTGTTTTAATGAACATAAAATGTATAATCATTATTTATCAAGATGCTAATTAATAGTTTTTGTTTGCTGTTCTTGTTATTTTAACAACCACGTTAGCATTTTTATGCCGCTAAAGAATTTGGTGTTTTAATTAGCCCTTTACTGGATCTATGTTTTATTCAATATTTTGTTGAGATATTCTACGAGTGCTTCTTGCTGTTATTAGCATTTAATGGCTTGTGTTTTTATATCTCTAATGAAATGTCTTTTTCCCACAGATTTTTCATGTCATCAAAAAATTGTCATGCGTACACATAAAATTGAAATCGTTGTACTATATATTCTGATTACGGTTTGTCTAGATATCTCATTTAATAAAGAAGTTAAGGTCGCCACTGTGTAAATATGAAAGGGGCACGAACACAAATACAGCAATTTTACCCTAACATGTACGCTGCCGAGTCTGCTGAAATTCTGAAAAGCGTTCTTCAGATATCTGAATGTTACAAAAAAATGTCAAATAGCAGCTTTTTTTATGTAATGAACATGACATGAATAAAAACACACAAAAGTCCAGTCACCTTAGTAATGAGTACTAAATATGTACCAAGTTTGATGAAATTCGGAAAAATATTTTCTTACATATGTCAACTTACTCGAAAATTATAAAAATGGCTATCATTTTGAAAATATTAATATGGCACGAACAAATAAATAAAAGTCAAGTCACCTTACCAGGCAGTATATGTGTACTGAGTTTGATTACATTTGGTATACGAGTTCAAAAGTTTTTAGAGGAGACGCACTCTTCCAGGAATACACACACACAGACACACACATTCATAGACACACATTCACGCAGTTGATCTCCTTTACCTACTTTTCCTTCGGAAAATAGGCAAAATAAGTTAAAATAATTAAGTTTATTGCAAAAGCTCAGTCAATTTATCTGGCATTAGGCTACATTTGTATAGGTTTATTTAAAATTTTCTTTTATGCACACTAGAGTTTCCAAGATCATTGATACTATTTGTTCTTTATTCTACTTATTGTCATATTAGATTGTATTTTTTGACAATTGTTTTGCTAACGATAAAATGCAGTGCGAAGTGTATTTTAACTCAAAGTAAAATATAGAATGTTGATAAGAATGTCCGACGCAGCATGTTTACCCAAGGTATGGTTAGTTTATTATTTGTAAACTTTTACCATTTATCTCATCGACCAGCATATCTTGCTAGAATAAACAAATTGTAATTGTGATAAATTACCGCAAATTGATTTTAGTTCCTTAATGCATCTGTTTTCAGTGACAGTACGATTACTTCAAAATTGCCGCGGATTTAAACATTGAAGTGGTTCCGCATGTATTCACGTGCGTTCGTGTGCGCGGAGTTAACACACCCTACTCTTTCGGACGACAGGGTGGCAGGTAAAGATTCTGTTGACAACCAACCCTGCTCAACTCCTGGCTCTCAGCTACGTCACAGACCTGGGCCGGACAAGTAACGTTACTCCCAGCTCTCAAATCGGCTTCCCCACTCCCCTCACTAGTCGGCAACCATAGTCCTGCATGAAGATAGCCGCGGAAAAAGACATCCAGCAGTTAGAGATAACCAAGTAAGATAAATATTGTGTAAAATACGTTTTCGAGCAACCATTCTTGTGTGCAGTTATGTAGGTGTGTATGTATGTGTACTAAGCAAATATGTTTACAAGAGTATACGGAAATGTGTATTTGTATAGTGTGTATGTATGTGTATTGTGTCAATATGTGTATGCATGCATGTATGTAGGATTTTACTTGTGTGTACATATCGTCTTCATACACATAAAACACGCTTGTTAAGTCTTATTTCTGCTCCAACACAATATAATATACTTATACCTAGAACTGGACATCACTTGCTCCAGGCAGCTCCTTGTTACACTTCTTCTTTCAGTTATAAGTAATTTAAGTAAGTAGAAACTTTAAAGCTAAGAAATGACCATATCAATACTTCAAGTTAATTAGTATTAATTCTTCAATGCAATAGCAGTAGAATTATTTTATTGTAACACCATCTCCATTACTTTATGTGATTACAGCTATTTCAATCATTGTGTACTAATACGTTATCGATAATAATTTAGTATATATAATTTTTTGTTTATGTTTTGTAAATTTTTTTTAACCTTAACATATTGTTGCGTGCCATGTACCTGGAGGCCAGTGGTCGGCGGCTGTTTCGTAACACCTTGAGGGCTGGCCGATGATTCAAATCCCGGGTGGCTCATAGTGGGAATCCCGTCGAAACTACGTCATAGATACCTGTCCCAACTGCGTCTTAACCCCTCGAGGGCGGCCGACGTGACTACAAGCACATCCGAAACATGATGAAATATCTATTTTTAGACCCCTGTAATGCGGGGAACACCCGACTGTCTGGGCTAGTATAAAAGCACATAATCGGCACATTGGAGGGGAGTTCGCTATTGGAAGTGCTAGAGGAAGGTGCTACACCTGTGGAGAGAGACTGGTGAAGACATCTTGGTGACGTCAAAGTCTACTGTGAGGCGGCAGGCGGCTACCTTCGGAGCAGTGTTTGGCGATGCAAGAGGACTGCTGCGGCGGGCGGACAGGCGAAGAGGAGGTGCGCGACGGGAGTCGAACAGAAGACCTCAAGAGTGAAGACAGCGGTGCACTCGGGGTGCTGCGCAGCACATGGTGAGCCATCACCACTTCGGACTGATAAGGATGTACATTGTCATTATTAGAAATTCTGTTGATTGGATGTATGACTGAATTTTATTGTGATTTATAGTGTTTAATTAATTGATGGTAGACTTTTCTTGTGCTTTAATTGTCAAAGTTAATTAACATGTCTGTGACACAGGAGTAATTGTGTGAATAACTAATTGTGTTGTGAGAGTTCTAGTTGATTACTGTTTTGTGTATTTCGTAGCTTTGTGAGCTATTAAATCCAGTACTTAATTTAACTCTTTTATTTGTAATTATAAGACCTCTATCCCAAAGAACTCATGGGAATTGCCCACATATAAAGTTTGTGCTCTCAAACATGTAACAATATTAAGTAATCATTATTGTTAAAATAAGTCAGAAATCACAGCACCGTAGTAACCATGTCTCGCAAAAACGATGTAATGTCGTCAGCAACCTCACTTAAACTAGGGTTATTGGCCTGCCGGAGTGTGAGAAAGCAGAGTACATCTCTGCTCGTTCCAGGGACGGCTGCAAGACCCCACCCAAAAATGACCTTCAGTCACAATACCACCCCCGCCAGCAACCTCTTACACGTCACTCCCTGCCAGTCTTCTAGCAGCAGTGCTGCCAACTTCGACGTGCACTTGGAGCCGAAAGACCAAGCAGTTCTCTTAAAACTGGGCCATCTGAATGTTAGGTCACTAATGCGGTGCATAGATGACGTTCGGGATATTGTTTCTCAGGATGAATTCAGTATGTTTGCAATTACTGAAAGCTGGCTGCGGCCGGAAATTCCCAGTCAGTTCGTAAACATACCAGATTACACATTAGTAAGACGTGGCAGATGTACCGGGAAGGGTGGTGTCTGCTTTTATATTAGTAGTAACATTCGTTTTAGAAGGATAGAGATGGAAAATGTCACCGGTATAACTGTCGAGCAACTATGGGTTGAGTTATATAATAAGAAATATACTATCGCCGTTGGCGTTTTATACAAGCCACCTAACATATCGCACAAACAATTTACCCATCTGGAACACACGGTCGAACATCTCTTACAAAAACACGACGACATTATTCTTATGGGCGATTTCAACGTAAACATGCTTAAACCTAACAACGCTGATGCTAAACATTTGAAGGAAATTCTTTAATATTTATGGGTTTACCCAATTAATAAAATCACCAACTAGAATATCACCTACTACTAAAACCTTATTAGACCTAATAATAGTTAAATATAACCAGAAAGTACTCTCATCTGGACAAAATGAAAGGCTAGGTTTTACGGATCATAATATGGTATATTTAACGTACGAATTTCCGGTCGAAAGCCCAGTCTTACAGTACAAACTTACTCGTAGCTACAATAATTTCGATGCACACTCCTTCACTCATGACCTTCGCCATATAAGGTGGAGCAAGGTATTTCAGTCGGATAACACTGATGAAAAAGTGGAGGCATTTAATGACTGCATAAACACACTATTCGACGAACATGCCCCAATAGTACGAGTTAAACAAAAAAGACAAACCGCGCCTTGGATTACAAGTGAACTAAGGGGAAAAAAATGAAGGAAAGGGACAAGGCCAAGAAACTCTATATGAAAAATAGAAAAGAAGTGTGTTTACACGAATATAAAAAACTAAGAAATTTAGTCAAATATTTAGTTCGAAAATGCAAACTCTCATATTTTACGCGCTTGGTTGAAAAGCACAAAAACCCAAACACTCTCTGGCGAGACCTTACATAATTTAATGTTACAATGTCTCGTTACTCAACAATCTCTACTGAACAGCAAAACCCAGATGAAATTAATGACTACTTTATAGAATCTCGTAAACACTTCTCCTCTACTCCACAGATCATAACACATACTTTCTGCCAAGATGGTTTAAATTTAACACCTGTCAAGGACTCCGAAATATATAAAATGATAAACAGCATCATATCAACAGCTGTAGGGCGCGATGGCATAAGTATATTTATGGTCAAATTATGTACACCATACTGCATACCAGTATTGTCGAACGTAATAAATTTTTCTATGGAAAACTCAGTATATACACAATGGAAGTCGTCTAAAATAATACAGTTGCCAAAAGTCACGGAACCTCGCGAATACAAAGATTTACGCCCCATCAGTATCTTGCCCACTGTCTCCAAAGTAATTGAAAAAATTGTTCATAAGCAACTTAGCGAAATGCTAGAGAAGAAAAATGTTCTGTACGACAAACAGTCAAGATTTCGCAAAGGTTACAGCACGCACATGACTTTAAGTGATGTAACGGACAATGCATTCAAGGCGCTTGATAAATAGAACGTTCTGATAATAGTATTCCTAGACTTCTCTAAGGCTTTCGACACTCTAGATCATAATATTCTACTGTCGCGACTCGCTGAAGTTGGCGTATCACAGAGAACTTACAGGTGGTCTCAGAACTATTTAATGAATCGCTAAAAACAAGTCGAGCTAGCAACCGCCACAGGCACGTTAAAGTCAAATGAAATACAAGTACAATTCTTGCCCCAATTCTCTTCTCTATTTATGTTGCACAGTTACCGAAATACTTAAAACATGTATCCTGTCATCAGTACGCAGATGATACACAGTTATACAGCGAAAGTAGTCCTAATGAAATTTTAAACACTATAATGAAATTAAATGAATATCTATAACATTTAAATTGCTGGTGTGAAAAATAAATTGAATTTAAACGCAAATAAATGTAAATATATGATAATCGGTACAAATAATCTGTTAAAAAAATTCGACCATAACTGTCCAATTAAAATCTCTGAAAGTATAATCCCCAAATGCGAGAAATACCGAAATCTTGGAATTACTTTCGACCCAAATCTCTCCTGGAATAAACATTTCTAGTGTCTTCTCCGAACCGGCTACTACAAACTTAAACACCTTTATAAATTTAAACGTATTCTTCCTTCTTGTCTAAAACCGAAGAATTGTGATAGCCTTGTTCTATCCCCGTTCAACTACTGTTCAGGCCTGTTTTGTAATATAGATAACAAATTGAAATATAGAGTGCAAAAATTACAAAATGCGTGTGTTAGTTACATCAATAACTTGAAAAGATGAAGCCATGTCACAGAACCATTATAAAAACTGGTTGGTTAAACGTGGAAAGCAGACGGCTATTTAATTTTGCCACCAAACTAAAGTCAATTACTCTCAACAACACTCCGCAGTTCTTGGCATCGAAACTAATTCAACTAAACTCCCTCCATAACTACAACACAAGACATAAAACCAACTCCCAAATACTGCGTCACAACAGTGCAACATTCCAACGATCATTCAGTTACATGGTTAGCTGTGTCTGGAACGAGCTGACACCCAACCTGAAAATGGCAAGTTCCTTAGCAGTTTTCAAAAAAAAATATATAGACATATATTGTTGACAGGCCGAAATCTTCAAAACTGAAAAGGTGGTTTGACAGACAACATATACAACTTACAAAATGTAACAAGAAAATAACTATTACAGTGGCTGAAAGTAATATGTGTTTGCGAGTAATTTTTTTCTATACATTTATCACCTTGTGTTCTAATATTTAGTCTGTTATGTATGTAAACAAATATTTAACTAAGTCTTTCTAATAATTTTTTTTTTTCAATGTTTTTTCCCCTGTAAGTATGTATTTCGTTAGTGATTCTGTTTGCACATGACATATTTTAAACCGGCCGTTGTGCTGAACACTGATCGTGTATAAATAAATAAATACTTTCTTTCTCCCTCGTGTTCTCTCTCTTCCTCCCTCCCTCTATGCCACTGCCTCTCCCCGCCCCCACTTTTCTTTCAGTCGACTACTAGTCTCTCTTTCCTAATACCGATGCGAAACGCCTATATCAAAGACGACTAAGATATACAGACTGTCAACGCCTAGGCTTTTCGTGTTGCACAAAATTTCGTGTCCCCCTTTGGAGGCCTGGAGGGTATCGCTGCCATGTAGGAGACGTCAGAACTAAATTCTTCAGACAGAAGGTAGGTAGCTAGCTGACTGATATGCCGGATGTCGCCTTTTGTCGAAGGGACTTGCAAGGGTGGTTAGGGGGAAGGGGTGGTATAGTAGAGGGTTGAGACTCAAGGTCGCCTGGCAGAGGGCAATAAACGGCAATAAAGCTACAATGCAGAAGCTACCCCAGTCGTCTGGTATCGGGATGGGAATATACATAGCACAGAGTCGAAAATTTTCTCACCACAATGCTGGGTCATTCCATTGTCATCGGTGTGACTTACAGACAGTTTCAAACACAGAAAAAAACTAACTATGTGAAAATGAAATATGTTCTTGTGCAGTTCATTAATAAACCACTCAGTTGCCATATATAATGAATACACAAATAATAAAATATATGTTAATCAGGCGAAGTTATCATTCATTATAAATCCTTGCCTCAATGGTGTTACAAATTTTGGACTTCTTGTAACAGTTTTCTATTTGAACTAATAATTCTTTGAATGTAATAGGCTACCAATACAATTTCAATTCTTTCAGGACTGCATTTATACAAACCTGTAATTTTTAAACATGTACACATAACAGCTCAATTGATTTCTTAATTAATTTGACATTATACTGACAGCGTGGTCCCGTCACGGGTGCGACAAAATGGTTTGTGTCAGGGGAAAAGTTTTTTTACCGTCGTCCTATTATCGTCCAGCAGGTTTAATTCGTTAAGATGTTAACTCACACGAACTAGCACATGGTCGCAGACAAAAAATTATACTTAAAACTGAAACAAAAGGAAAATGCAATTCAAAAGATTGTCTGTAAGAGGATTAGGGTGGTTTTCAGACATAAATTATTATGCTTTGTTAGTACGCCCTTAAATCTGGATATTTTAATATACTAAGAAGACTTTCTTTATTCATGTAACGAATGTCACCATTATTTGCCATGAAGAGTTTACCATTGGTATCACAAAGTACGAAGAGCAAACCAATTCCAATTCCCATCTTATAGCAGATTACTCCAATTTTTTTTTCATTTTAGCTTTCCAGGTTTATCAAGAAATAAGTGTCTTCCAGTTTTTTTTTGGTTCTGGCTTGATTTATCCTTCATCTCTGTACATTACTGTGGCAATATCTTCAGAAGCTTCACTGAGAGTCTGAATACACCTCAGAATACTTGAATCTATGGGTTCATTCGTCGAAGTAATTTGATTTTTTAAAATTTAGAATGATACTTGCAGGTTGTGCGAGATATTGGAACAACAAAATCTGGCTACAGTTCATTCTAATCTGACTTCCTAGTGACAGTAGTATTGGGAAGAGCACTGGTATTTGTGAATACCTCACAAGCTTCGACTATTGTCATGGCAATGTAAAAAGCAAATGCCTAACAAGTAACGTTCTTGGATATAGTTTTAAGGATAACTGTTTGTATTATAACATAGAAGGCAGATATAGATAAAACACAACTAAATCCTGGAGCTTAACTGATCCTGAAAACACTTTATCAAGCCCTACGGTTCTCAATCACACAACTGGTTACAAATTACTAAACATTATCTACAATAATTATAATTACAATATCCTCAGAAACTCCAAATAACAGGAAGACTGAAATAAGTCATTATTCTTACCCCTATAATATAAATTATACTTCTTACTTTACTTCTCAAAATGTCAGACACACCCGTGACAGAAATATGTCACACCCGTGACATCTTTATTATTGTTTTAAACTAAATATTTCACACTCTAAATATTTTTATTCGATGATACACACACTTGACGTTGTTATGTCATAATATGCCTGGGTTAACAAAATCCGTTTCTCTTCTATGGAAACTTTTGTCCGTTTTCTTTAACGAGTGTGACATAGAACACTCTTAGCCTAAAACCCCCGAAAAGATAAAAATTATCCTACAAAAACTGTAAGTGTATGCGGTTTCGTTTTCTTAAAGGTACCTTGATTGAAACATACTTAAAATATGCATAAGGTAACATCAAATTAAAATAATACCATTGTTAACTTAAGACTTTGTGAACTGAACAAGCAGCCAAAACACAAACTTTGAGTTTAAAAAATCTACCTTTTCAGACGTTTCTATACAATAATTTTTGATTATGTAACAAGGCTCAGACATTAAATATTTCGTAATTTCTGTACACATATACCTATAAACATATTTTTTAAATAAATATAATGTTCAATTTTGTGCGGAATGACCCTGAATATGGTAGTTGTTCCCTCGCATCAGTGAAGCTGTGCGTGCTTTACCAGGCTCGCGTGTAATAAAGATCCTATAATTTTAATCTACGAACCAAACATATGCGTTCCGAAAATTTTCTGTTAAGTTTCAGAAACAATTTTTAAATTAAGGTTATTTGTAGTAAACCACTGTGAATCCATCCATTGCAGTGTGTTTATTTCATGTCTAGTGTTATAGTTTGCCCTTCATGACCCAGACGAACAAAAACACTACTTGACATTGATTAGCGATCTCGATATACTCGTCTCTATGTATAAATGAGAACACTGGCTGACGTAACCAACTGCAGCCCAAAACGCTGAACCTAGGAATGTGAAATTTTTGTGTGGGCTCCCTGTAGGTCATATGTGAGAAATAGAAGGCATTTTTCGAAATTCGTCCATTCATACCCAAGGGGATAAATAGGGGTGAAATGTATTTTATAAAGGATGAAATGTGTTAATTTAGATTCGTCTACATAGCTCGAACCCGACGGCCTATCGTGACATTTACGTAAATGGGTCAATCATAAAAAACCTATAAGCCAATTTAAGGGATTTACGAAATTTAGTCTTTAAGGGGTTGAAAAGACCTTAAATGTGTTTTCGTTTAAAAATGGATACCTATCGAACCCTTCAGAATATAGTATTGCTTTTTACCTCAAAATGACGATGATGTGAATAGGAACTAAAAAAAAGTGATTTTTCGATATTTAGAAATTCGTCTCCCAAAGAGTTATAGGGGGTGGGGTGGAGGGAATGCGTTTTTATTAATCGCCTGTACCACTCGAACCCGATGGGCTATCGTATTGATTTTTCCGTCAATTGGATATGTATACAAGTTCACAATACAGGATTTCAAGAAGTTTCGAAAGTAATTAATTAATAGGATGAAAAGACGGGCAAAGTGTTTTTTCTATTATTCTCCCATAACTATCGAACCTATCGAGATAACGAAGTGATGTATGCTTAATGATTATATTTACGTAAAGACCGAAAATATATTTCACGATATTTTCAAAATACGATTCCAAATTTGTAAAAGTTAAAATATGTTTTTGGTACGTGATCAGCATATATCAATTTCACAGATTTTTGTTTAAGTTTAATGGATGCTATAGAACCCGTCGAAATGTGTGTGTGTGTGTGTGTGTGTGTGTGTGTGTGTGTGTGTATATATATACACTCGTATAGTTACTCTTTGTTTCATGATGATTAATACGTAAATGTCCATTAATAGATATCAGAACTTTTCTTAATCCGAACTCTTAGAGTTGTGAAAGAATTAAATAAAGTTATTAAATGAATCATCGATTACACTTTGACTTAATGGGTTGTTGTCGGGATTTTCATGTCAGTTGGGTACTTACAAAATTTTTAACACATGATGGTACGATTTTGCAAATTTCTATCACTAAAAGGGCGAAAATGCGCCAAATTAGTTTTCATTCACCCCGTGATATCCGCCTAACCAACTGAGATATTTAGGTACATTTTGCTTCAGAATGTTTACGTAAACAAGATAAATAATTAGCTCAGATTTTATTATAAGGAAAATAACTAAAATATCCGTTTGGGGGGATGGTATGTTCGCCTCTGTAAACCTCTCAAAGCAGACGATCCAAAAAGCAAGTATCGTAAACTGGTTATACTTTACACCATCATGGATAACATTGCACTACGAATAATATTTCTGTGTTTTGATTGGTGGAATATTAGTGATCATTATCTGAGTATATCATATTAATTTTTTAGAATACCTAGCCATCATCTGGTTTCCCTTCACCTGACGTTTTATACAACAATATATTTGCTGGTGCAAAGTATACCCATTTTACGGTACAGCATTACAGAAGTAACTTATAGAGAAGGTAACTTTCTGCAATTATACAGTTACATATTGTAGTACAACCTCTATTTGCCCAGTGAGTGAATATTTTGTTTATTTTAAATAACTTTAGATGCCTATACGTATGGAGAACACTGCCACCAATAATCGCTCTAGATGTAAACGAGTCATATCACGTATACTATTTATACCAACCAACTACTCTATCATATTCAAGGTCTGTTTAGCTATGACTAGGGCTCTGTAGTTTTCACGAAAAGATTTTTGCCCCACTTTGTTTCAGTGTCTTACGTGCCACCTGCAGCTCAACTTCAAGGTTATTGACGCAGTGTTTTTGTTCAGAGTCGTTATTCATTTGACTGTGCCAATCAGTACACGGATAACTGCGACACAACACGTCTGTGATTTGTGGGTTTAACCTCCAGACGCTGGATGTTACGGCATCCAATCACTGACCACATAGCAGAGATGCAGGTGTGCACGTAAGGCACTGAAACAAAGTGCTGCAAAAATCTTTTCGCGAAAACTACAGGGCTCTAGCTATGACTATGAATACGGCCCGGGATAGTTGTTAAGATTGGCTGGAATAGACTGACTGTTTTTCAGATGGCAACTATAGCTACGTAGCTAGCTGCACAGTTAACTCAACCTGCAGCTTAGTTATACTCGGTTAAACTAACACTTGATGGCCGAGCTACTAATATGGCGTACAAAGAGATCTTTCAATTGAAGTAACTACTCGCTGTTACGAGTGCCGCAGGTGGACTGCTACTTTATGTCCTAAAAATGATCAATTGTTTGTCTTCTATGCGGTTCAATACCAGTCATCCAACTGTGATGAAATTTCTGCAAAAAAATTGGGCGGGGGACAGCAAAACAAGTTAGAGGGACAGAACAGGATACCCAAAAAAGTTTAATGAATAAATAAACTTAGTGAGTGGTTTAAATTATATTTTTAAGCAGGGGGGCCAAACGGAACAGAGGGGCATAATGGTACACCTTAAAACATAGAAAATTTGCTATAAAACTTTGGTGAGTTGTGCGTGTGCGACCCCGAAATTTAAAGCTGACAAAAATTAACTTATGGAGGGAGGCGAGTCAAAATGCGGTAGGCCAGTAGGGGCAAATTATAGTTCGGTGGAAGCAGAACAGGGTAACTAAAAGCAAATTTGTTAAATAATTTTCCTTTTCAAAATGTTTCTGAAATTGACATTAATGTCCATTAACATAATTTTACCCCATTTAGCACTTTTCAAATTTTTTTTTCAGGAACATTATCGCATTAAATAGAAAACCCCGCAAACGAAGTTGCGGGAACCAACTTGTGTTATATAAATATTAGTTTTTTCATGACCTGTGATGTTTTGTGTGCAGTCGAAATAATGATTGCTATCAGAATAGTAGATAATCATCAACGTTATATGAGTTCAGACAACTTGATTTGCATGCACTTTCAGTTTTGTGGCACTATAGGTAATAGTTTATGTATTTGTTGTCAATTCCATGTCGAAATTAGATTTTTGTGAAACACATAAATTACGTAGATCTAAGCTGCATATCTAACTAAATGTTAAGTTTTGAAAGGACAATTGTTTTGCAGCCAATGCTGTCAAAAAACATAAGTATATTAGTTTCGGCAAATTTGAGCTAGACTAAAAGCAACTGTGCATTCTGCCTACAGTGTCTCAGAACAACGCCGACAAACTCCAGTAAATTGTTCCCGACCAAAAAAATATTTGTACCCATTTTGGTCTTAAGCTGTTTTATATTCGTGTAGTCAACATAGGTTCATCTTATTATTATTTAATGAAAAGCCTAACGGACTTTGTTGGTGTCGTGTATTTTCGGAATTATCTTTGCTTTTTACAATAATTTTAGAAGTATTCAAGTTTGAATAGCTGCAAATAACACAAATTGAAAATAAAAAAAACTCTGACGCATAAAATCATTCTTTAAAAATTTTAAAAATATAGTAGAATAGTATATTTTAACTAACCCGTTAACGTTTCGGGCCCGGAGGACCACTAAGTAAACCAGATAAATAGTTAGAAATTGAAATGGAATAGAATAAAAAGGGAAGACCAAATCCACTAATTGATGCATCAATCCAAAAACTGAATGTAAATATAGCCTATTGGACTTATCTTTTGGAATTGTCACATATGTACATACACCATAGGTAAGTTTTGTTGCATTTACTTTTTCTGTTTCATGTTTCACAATTATAAATACCTATTTTGTTCACTTAGCGGTCCCTCTACGCATTTAAGAATCAAAAATACTATGAAGTTATTGTTTTTTCTTCTTAAAGGATCGTTTTATGTGGCGGTTTCTTTGTTTGCACTTTTGACTTCAGTATCTTAACTCTGTGTAATTATTCTTGTTGCTGTCTTTAGTTATTAAAATATTTATTAGCGTCATCAAAATGTTGGTACCCCTTCCCCTTCCCCCAAAACAATAACTATCCCACAAGATATTAATGAATGAAAATATACAAAATTGATGTTTTTAAGTATCTTATGTTACGCTACATTGCTCATGCAGCTAAGTACAAAAACAGCCGGAGTCAATTTTGGGATTAGAAAATAAATATAGCTTTCCCAATGAAAATTTTTCTATCTATACTCCCAGAAATTTCTCATCATCTGCTTTGTTTAATTTATTATTATTACAATATATATGTGATTTGTACTCTATTGTGTAGAAAATAGTATAAAATAGGTTTTATCTCAATTGTCTACTAATTTGTTGGATAAAACCCAGTCAGATAATTTGAATCAACTACCTTGATATTTGCCATTAACTGATCATCTGTTTTATGACTCACCAAACACCATGCATCATCAGCAAATATTATAGTGTTGCCTTGTCCATAGATGAAATTTGGAACTTCATTTCTACAAATTAAAAACGAAAGATTATCAAAAACTGATCCCTGAGGCACATAATGTTATTTTTTCTACTTCAGAATAAGTCTCCGTGCTGTCTTTATTTTAGATGTATCACCTGTCTTCTTTCACAAAGGTAGTAGACAAAAAACTTTTGGAAATTATTCCTTATCCAATAATGATGCATTTTTGTTAGTAAAATACATTATAATTGACACAATCAAACACTTTTTCTAAATCATACAGGCCCCTAACACACCAACCACATTTTGATTGTTATTTAATGCTTCTAAAATAGTATTGATTGACTGAATTTTTTTTTCTGTTGAATAATCATGTTGGAATGCAAAATGTGAAGGAGGTGATATTTGATATTTTATTATATGATTATACAATTTTTGTAAATAATTTTTTCAATTGCCTTTAAAAGGGTGTTTAATAGGGCTGTAGGTATGTAGTTTGTTATTTTGTTTCTATTCCCGTTTCTAAGCACGTGTAGGGATGATTACTGCATGGTTTAGTATGCCAGGAAAGATAACAGTGCTCTAATTATTTTTACATATTAAACTTAGGTTAACTAAGCTCACTGCTACACAATTTTATGAGTTTACTACTTAACTCACTATATTAACAAGAATTTTTAGACTTCAAAGAATTGATTATAGATTAACACGTATGGTTTCCACAATTATATTCACATTTTTATGTTCAATTGTATATACCTTTCTTAAAATACTAATATCTGTTTCATCATTATTTGTAATTTTATTTAATTTGCCACATTATTTAGAAAATAGTTGTTAAATTAATTTGCTATCCCAATAATGTTGTTAATGATAACGTTTTTAGAGTTGCAAAAACATAACAGTCAACACAGGCAGTATATGAAGTAGGTCCCACTGACATCTGCCACTAAGAGCGCAGTAAATATTCATATATGAATCTATGTGCTCTCGGTATAAAAAAAGTGTTTTACGATGTTCTAGAAGTCTCAGATTCTTAGGTGCGGACCGTGTTGAAATAGGGGTTTTCTCGTTCACTGTTTTCATTTTGTCGCTGCTCCACACTTATGTCATCTCACCTTTGTAGGTTGGTAGGAACAAAGGCAGCGGTGAGAACGACTATCTCAAGTTTGTTCCAGTAGCCTTTCAAAAATGTTTATTTTACCTACAGGCCGCAGCAACATAATATTTCATTTCACGTTCCTATTCAGAGCTGACGGACTCACAACGAAAGCTCTAGCTTCGTGGTGTTTACCTGTTCTAGGTTGCAACTCACCATATGATTTTTTACTTCTATAGGATCATTATGATAAAGTAACTAATTTTTAAAACCGTGATTACATTTCTACTTTCAGGTAATTTGTATGTTTCTTCAGTTTGTCAATACAAACACAGCACTTCAGGTAACACGTGGTTCAATCAACAGCCCATATTTATTACAGCTTCCTTTATTGAAAGACTCACGCAACCGCGCTTACATCGGTACACACACTTCTCTTTTACATACAATTAAAATAAAACTGAAAAATAACGACGACAGATATGACGATACTGGCCCCTAGTATTGCAGCGTCAAATGCGGTGGCACCGATGCTCTTCAGTTATATGCCCCACAAGTTTGGTTACAATACTAAAACCGATAGTGGGCCGGCCACGCGGTCGGTATCGCCGTTAAGTTTACATAAAATCAAAGAGAGTAAGTTAATAAAGATAAATACTAGCAAGTCTTTTTACCGCCTTCCATCGCGGCCCCATGGCTTTCGTTCGCGCCCCTCGGCTTATCACGTGCTGAACTCAGACAACGCGACACACGTCCGGCCTCCTCGACAATCAAGAACTAAGTGACCAGCTGCGACAACCACAATGGCGTCCCAAGATACCATGGCGACCTGCCTTCCGGTAAAATATTCTATATAATTCTAGTGAGATCAAATAACCGGTCTGGATACAAAATAAACAAACTAAAATTACCGAAAAATCTGCTGAGCATAAAGACACATTTTACTATTTTACTGAATAATTATTACAATAACAAAATAGTAAATAAAGTTTTGGCATCGTACATTGCCGGCTGTACACCTTGCAGTACCCTATGATAACTCCTATCGGTATCGCCCCCGCGGCACCATGGCCGGGTTGGGCGAACTCATTTATATATCTTTAAAATAAACACCAAATACCTTCCAACAGCAATAATTTTTAAAATATCAATTTCTCATAAAATTCCTAAGAGTCCAAAGTTGCTTGAATTTTAATGCCGTTTCATTAAAGTTTACCCAAGACATATTTATTTGAAATTCACTTGCCGTCCGAAAACATACCGTAAAATAATTCCAACACAAAGCTTGAGAACACGTTATTTTACATTAAAACATTACAATGAGAAGACTTATCACTAGCAATTGCATCCAGACGCGGTTTTCTGTTGCTGTACTATTTCGCCAGGCCCAATAGCGGTTTCACATTTAGAGAGTGGGTTTTATAGGTGATATCCTGTTCAGCAGAATTATAATATTTAAATTATTTAACCAAATGACTTTTTTTAGAAGATTATTAGGCTTAATCAACCACAAACATGAAATTCTTATTGAGACAAATACTCCTGAAACTTACAATTATAAAGATTAGGAATTTAATCATCTACAGGCAATGGCTTGAAGTAGGGTGGCCGGGCAACACACTGGGGCTTTTGACAATAATAAAGGCATCATCACTGCCAGGCTGGCAAGCTCTTGGTTCTGAAGTGTCAGTAACACTGGCCAGCATTATTCATGCAAAACAAACATTAACAGGAACCGACTCTAAGAACATTTCCTAAAACACACAACTGACTTATCGAAAAAAGTATACCCTAAGCGCTACACAATGCGATGGTTAATTCGGAACTATTTCTGTCAATTGCCTGACAGTAAGCTTAAGCACTTATCAGCGTACAGTGAGCGATGCGTGAACGCTAGCATAATTCAACATCAGACTTATTACTAACGTGAACTGCAACATATGTACACACACATAAGTCTTATTAGACTGAGTCACAAGTAACTCTGTGATACAATTTTAACGACTAGACAAGCATTAAACAATGCAACTGCTGCACGAAGGAGATATGAATAAAAACACAGAAATATTAACAGCATTTAATCGTCACTTGCACGAGACCGGAAGGTTGCTGGCAGGGTATTAAGGAAGTAGTTTAGAACAGCATAGTTGACAATACACGAAACTGTACACGATTTATTGCTGCAAGGCAAACTACACCGCAGTCTACAACAGTACATCGGATAATGTAGCTATTTTATAAAACGACAATGTTTATTATCTGCATTAATGATTCAGTAGCAACTTAATTTTAAGTGCTGGGCAGTTGCTACAACCGACAATAAACTATTTACTGTGTACATACCAACAGACAGACATGTTTCGTAACTGGGAGGGGGCCTGGTTTGTGTAGGGGTAATAATGCACTCGTTGTACTATAGCGATTTACATTCAATTCTCAGTGAGGTTACCTGGATGTGAGATTTTGTAAAACTTTGTGAATAGTGCTATAATGTTGTGGGTTTTATTTTTATACCGTAGTTTCCTTTCCCACAGCGTGCAACTGCCGTGCCATACTATGCAACTACTTCTACGCCATCCACGAGATGATAAATTGAACACAAACGTATTATTGCAATACGTCTATAGTTTGGTTACACGCATTGTAATGAAGTCGCAATTCCTGCATATGATTTAGGTGTTACAAAAATGCAATAAGTTTCACACACGATTTTCTCGAAAATGACTTAACACTACTAATTTTCGACGAGTCGAACTATTTTTGTAAATGTTCCGCGCTTGTTTTATATTCCGTGGTATAATATGAACTACAGTTTACTCAGAATGCAGTAAAGTCATGTATAAGACACGACACAAAGTTTCGGTACTTAGCCTAAGTAGGTTTTGAAATTTTTCTTAAAATGTATTTAGAAAATATATATTCAGGATAGCATGAATCCCACTATTTTCCCTTTAGGGACAAACTGAGACACATTTTCTACATGGATTTTTGTGACCTATCATCACACGAAATTAACCTTCTGCCCTCTCTCATATTGTATAATGTATGCCTGGTATAATTCCTTACTGAAGTTTTGAAAAACAAATACTAAAGCTATGTATTCGTATGGTAATCTCTTTGAAATTGAAGGACATACATTAATAAGCACAAAAGATTCATCAACTAAAATTCACATCTCATACACTAAATTTCTGCCAATTGCAAAGAAACATTGAAATTTTATCCTCAGATATTTTAAATGACCAAACAGTTTCAAAGAGCAACCATTATTAAAAAAGAAACTGATTACGGTATAGACAAAATACGTAAGACTGAAGTCGCTGTATTAGTGTCCACGTTAATTCGTTACTATTTAAGCCAGGCACAAAAACTACTGACAACTTTTTGTGCGACTTTTTTGCATAAAAGTCTACCTCTGTAGCACAGGTTGTTGCATGCTGTTTGACAGCGTGAAAGACATTCGTCTGGATACTGCATTATTTGTTTTCAGTTTTCTAAACGATCCTATGAATACGTTTACATATCACCTCACTATGTACAAAACTTTTGTTTCCTTCATCACTTCTCTGTATAAATTTACGTTTCAGAAATTTAGAGTCGTTATCAAATTATTAAAATTAAAAAAAATTCAAATAAAGAATGGAAAATTTGTAACTGAAATTGGGAATATTTTTTTTCTCTTTTTAAATTCCAATGCCACATTCATAAGGAACGTGTGATAACTAAATAATATATAGCTTACCTTGTGCACTATGGATTCTGCAAACTTTTTGATTCATATGATATTTATGCCTTCAATTAGTACAGTAAGCTATGACAAATGGCATAAAACAAGTAAGTAATAAAATCAAGGTAAATGAAAGATATATTTTATACTTTTTAATATATTGTATATGTGCTTACATATTATAGTGTTTAACATTACAAAATCTTAACTACCATCAAAAACTAATTTTAGATGTGACGAAATTCGTACCTAAATTTACGTATTTCTCATTTTCAAAATGCTTTACAAGTAAGTGCGAAATTAAATTTCTAAGTAGAGGTGTGCAACATCGGTACTATGAATTACTTAAATAATTACAGTGAAACTTAAAACCTGCCAAAACTATAAGATCTTTGCAACATAATACAACGGCGAAATTTACTAACTTATGCATGTTTTGTGAAAACTAAACCAAATTCAAGTTTACATAATTTTACATCACAGAAGCTTGGTTCAACACTTTAAAAGTAAAAAAAAGTATTTATTTAAATTCCGCGGCTTACATGAGGAACGTGCACACATTTGGAGAAACGTCTGGCAGAATTGCAGTCTGGCTGCCCGATCGTTTGGCAGCAGAGCCTGGACACGCTGCACATGGTAGGGATACAGTAACTGTTCATGGAGGACCTTCCACACTACGGACTTTGCCGCACCTTCAGCTGCAGCTATCCGTCGGACACTTGTTCCGGGATCAGCGCTCTCGATGGGACTTAGTGCTCAGATCGGTAGCGTTAATAATTAGATAAGCAGTTTTAAATGTGACATTTGTAGTATAAATGAAACAGTACATAGCCAAATTAATAGTGTAAGTGACCCTATGAATAACCAAATAAATAACGTAAGTTAATTAGTGAACAGGAAGATAGACAGTGTAAACGAAAATATTTACAGAAAAGAAGGATATGTTACTGAGGTTTTAGACAAGAAAATAGACAATGTAAATGGCAACATGAACAGTTAAATTAGCAGTATCAGATATATAGTGAATCAGAACAATAACTGTGTTAACGAAAAGGTGGACAGTGTGTGTGAAAGAATGGACAGTATCGAGAGTAAAATAAAAAAAAACACGAGCGCACTTACGAAATAATGGCTAAGTGTCTACAGTCTCAAAATTGGACACAGTGCGACGAATGCAGGACTGTCAAGTAGTGCAGCAGTAGAAGAAGATGGCGACAATAAGCAGGCCAGCACTGCCAACACAACACCGCCAGAGTGCACCCCAAGCAGCCCACTGGTGCTAGTTCAAGTTCACCAGGTGCCGGGAAGTGAGTCACCCCCTACGATTGTCAGACACCTTGGCGGGAATATCGGCACCAGTTCGGGATCGTTGTCGCCCTGAGTGGCTGGATGAATGAGCAGCGGTCCTAATACCTAGCAGTAATATTGAGGGACACCGCATTGGGCACACTGCAATTACTATCCGAGCGATAGATACTACGCAATGCTGGTATCGGCCCTGCAGTTTTGCTTCTGTGACAAGTATATGCGACGTGCCCACCACGCCCAACAGCGGAGCTGCACACAGTGACCAGAGGAGTCACTACAAGAGCTGTGGTACGACATCGTGCCACTGGCCCACTTGTCCGTGGAAGGGTGTTCCGAGGAGGTACGCGATGTCATTGCAGTCGGCTTCTTTATTGACGCAATAGCCGATGCGGAGGTACGGGAAGTGGTGCGCCTGGCTGTGCCACATATCATGCAAGATACCCTAGTACGAATGCCCGAGATGGAGTCGGCGAGGCAGTGCGGGTGGCGTCCAGTGCGTGCTGTGACCCTGGATGAAGGCCGAATGTTGGTACAGTGAACTGCTGGGGCACTTGAGAGCCAACTGCCTTCAACATCACCAGCAGCTGCAACATCAACGACAGGGGGAACAAGAACCGAGAGTCAGGTGAGTGCACATCTTCGGGAGTCTTGAAACACCCATGTTGAGGGGCAAAAATTGGTGATGGCTGGAGGGAAGGCCACAATGTTTCTACAAGTATGCTTAGCAAAGCAGGACTCAAATGCCATATTGGTGGAGAGAAACCTAAATGATGTTTCTTGTCGGGTGGTCGTAGACACATGGGCGACAATAGCAGTAGTGCGGCCAGACATCATACGGCTCTCCCCCTAGCGATTGCCAGACCTTTGGTGAGTTGAAGAGTGCCATCTGACCACGGTAACCAGCGAGATCACGCCAGTAATAGGCAATAGGAGAGTGATTTTGAAACTTGGTTGAGGTCAGTATAGCTTATGTTGTGTATATAACTGAAATAGAGTATGAATGTCTCTTGAGACTAGACATGTTGTGTAGGTTGGGGTGATGCATAGATACTCGACTTGGGGAACTGTGGGTAGGCAGTAACGAGTTAGCGGTATCGTTTCGTGAAGAATTGTTCTTACCAGTAATTTTCTCAGTAGTCTGTCGTCAATCCACAATACTACCTGCTTCGACAGAAGTGGTTATCCCAGGTCAATTCAGATGAAAATCTGTCAGGCGTGTAGGGTTTATTGATTAAAGGGAGTGGCCTGCCCTAACAGCTAGAACAACAGTCTATCCTGTATCTGAAAGTTTGTCAGTCAGGGTGATGAACTTGTCCTACCGAGCAGTCACGCTTAACAAGGGGGCCATAATAGGAGTTTGTAAGCAGGTTTCACAAATCCTGCCTAATACCCCTGAAGTCCCAGGGCTAGTTAACAATGATGATGTATTGGCTGGGGCATTAGATAAATATTTAACGATAACAAAAGAGAACCTCAACTGACGACAGGAGAAAGCTGTAGCTAAACTGTTACAGAAAATACGAATGTCTTCTCATGTGAACCAAATGAAATAGGAAGGACCAACATCACATTCCATCACATTGACACAGATGAGGCTCGTCAAATAAATCAGCCCCTATACTACTGCCACTAGCTTCACACAAGGTAGTAGAAAATGTTCTAAAATATATGAGGAACCTATATGTGATTGAACCATCAGTAAGCCCATGATCCTTCCTAATTATCTTAGTAAAGAAGAAACACTGGTCTTTGAGATATTGCGTTGATAACCACTAGCTAAATGAAGTGATAAAAACTGCCTAGGATAGACGATACCCTTCGTAGCCCGGCAGGAGTCCAATGGTTCTCTACCTTGAACCTAAAGTGCGGGTATTGGCAATATGAAATGGCCACCGAGGATCGGGAAAAGACTGCCTTTTGTATCTTAGGAAATGGAACAAAGCAGTTCAAAGTTAAGCAATTTGGGCTATGCAATGCTCTCACTACCTTTGAATGCCTAATGGAAAAGTTTCTCCCGCTAGACATCTTTCAGGTTTACATGGACGACATTTTCGTCACTGGCAAAACATTTGAAGAATGTCTGCCATGCCTTGGTGCTGTGATTCAGAAAATTTCTGTGGTCCACTTGAAATTGGTCCCTATGAAAGGTAACGTTTAAGGAGAAAGTTAAATTCTTTGACCATTAAGTGGGATTGTGACAGACCCTGAGAAGACTAAATCCACAAAGATTTGGCCTCGACCAGCAGACAAAACTGAAGTTAGAAGTTTTCTGGACCTGTGTGCATACTACCGTCGTGTTGTGCATGGGTTCGTAACAATTTTTAAGCCACTGCACGAATTAACACAGGAAAGAAGAAAATATCATTGGAAACCTGAGTGTGCAGACGCCTTCGCGAGATTAAAATAAATATTGTCATCACCTCCAGCCCTGGGTTTTCCTAACAGTAATGGCGAGTTCATCCTCGATACTGATGCTAGTGATGTTGGTATTGGTACTGTATTGTCACAAGTTCAGGAAGATAAGGAGAAAATTACTCCATAAGACAAAGCAATTACCGTGCAACTCGTAGAAAGTTCTTAGGTGTGAAGGCAATTTTCCACTTTTATCCTTGTCATTGTGGAAGGCATTTTGTAATATATACTGATCATACTTGTTTTAAATAGTTATTAAATTTCAACAACCCAGAAGGGCAGACAGCATGTTGGATCTAATATCTTCAGAAATTATTTCGAATTACAGCACAGATCTGGCCGTCTTAACAGCAACACAGATGCCCTCTCACTGAGACCCTGTGAACAATTTTGTCAACACTGTGAGCGCCAAAAAGTAAGGAATCGTAAGACAGAACTGAAAACAGGACCCATACCCGAGAAGATACTTTTGGTAATCATATAACATGATGTTATGATGAAACAAGGAAAGACAAATTTCATAACCCCAATCTACGCCCTTTACTGGAATGGAAAGAAAAATAGAAACGACCGAGCTGGGAAGAGATATATATTCTCGTGGCCACACTCCAATTCTATTGGCCACAGTTTAATTCCTTTATTATTAGAAATTGTGTGCTGTATAGGAAGTGGGAGAGCAACGATGAAAAACAAATATGGTTTCAACTTGTCTTGCCAGACTGTAGGGTTCCAGAAGTGCTGATGGAACTGCGTAACACTGCAACTGGTAGACATTTTGGCGTTAATAAAACACTCGACAAAGTTCACCTATGATTTTATTTATTCCATTGTCGGGAGAAAGTAGAAAAGTGGTGCCACACATATGATACCTGTGCAGCAAGAAAGTGATTGAGAGTTAAAGAAAAAGGTCACTTACATAAATACAATGTTGGTGCTCCCTTTGGAAAGATGGCTGTATGTATTTAGTGCCCCTCACCAACCATCGAGAAGGGAAATCGATACCACCTCGTACCTTAAGACTACTTTACTTAGTGGCCAGAGTTAATACCGATCCCAAACGGTGGATGGTGGACTTGCAGAACATGTCTTCTATAGGTTTGGAGTGCTCCTTAAGCTACATTCGTATTAATGGTGAAATTTCGAGGCTATCTTATTCTAGGAGGTGGCCAAGATATTGGGTATGAGGAAAACACGAACCACAGCACTGCATCCTTAGTCAGACGGTATTGTAGAAAGACAACCGCACTCTGCCACAATACCTGTCAATATTCGTGTCAGAAAGCCAAAATGGCTGGATACCAAGGTGCCTTAATTTTTGATAGCCTATCATTCAGCAGTTCACAAATCTACAAAGACACCACCTTCGAAGATGTCATATGGGAGAGAGCCACACGCCCAATCTTGGATGGCCTGTCTAGTAGCTTATTAACCATGGAGAAATACCACTTTAATTCCGGTTTGTCAGCTGAACAGTTTCATTTACTGATAGCGACCTTTATATCGTCAGACTGAATGTGCGTTAGGTCCGTACACGAAAATTCTCGATTTTGTCACACACACAAACACACACACACACATATAGGATAATTCCGATTAAAGCTTAATCAGCTAATTTTTTTTCTATTCTATTAAACTTCTCCAATGTAAATTAAATGATTGCTGCTTGGAAGAAGTAAACTTTTGAAAATTGTGGGAGTTAAGAAAATGAATCATATATTTATTTAATATACAAGTCTAAACACGAGTTATTTTTAATTAAATATTTTCTGTACTGATTCAGTAAAAGCTACAAATTTGCGTTAAATAGTTGCGTCAAATGAAAAGGTTCAGTTAATTTGGAATAATATGGACATGTGTACGATTGTTTAAGTTATTCAGTATACCTGAACCAAGTCGACTTTTAAAAATTTTCTCATTGATTCGGTATAGTCTGTACAAACCAAACATAATTTAAAACTATGTTTCATTATAAGTAAGAAAAAAATGTGTTTTTGCTTAGTAATAATTTCATGTATGCAAAAAAAAAAAAAAGAAGTAATATGTTTGACAAACCGTAACTTTTATATCAGTTTATTAAATCACTGTCGTGTTAAATAAGGAAATTAACGTATAAGAAAATATAAAATTTGCATACATTTAAGAACACACGTCCAGCAAAGAGCTGAACAACCAGAGCATGCCAAACACATCCAACCACCACCGAACTTACACGAATACTGACGAACACATCCAACTGGACTGAAAGGAGACAAACCTCCTAGCCTTTTTCTCATTTAAAAAATACATAGGGCTAAAATCGTCATAACAATATTACTATCAGGAATGGCTGTTTGTGAGAGGGTGTTTACGATAATTTTCGGCATCGGCACGGTGCTGCATGGAAAAGAAACCAGCAGCCTCGAGCGTAGCTCTGGTTTTTTATTTTCATAGGTTGCCCTAAAAAAATAAAAAATTTTTTTCACTCTTTATTTTACTGTCTGTTGTCTGTGATAGTATGATACCAAATTTAATACCACATCAGTATATTCCAAATGTTGGTATATTTTACTGTGCTTGCTGGCTAGCCCTTACGTATAGGTAGGTAGGTAGATAGATAGTTCCATCGTGACATATTATTCTTATTTCGGCTTACCTGAAACTATTTAATTGAAAGTTCATTCAGCTAACATTTAAAACTCCTATGGCGTGTAATTCGTTTTAACACGTATTTACAAACTATTATGATTCGATATAATCGCAAATGGATTTATAAATGCTGAAAAAGTTTTAGTAAATGGTTCAGATTAATGTGATTATTTTGAACACAAATTTTGCAAGTTCACATGATTCTGTAGATTGAAAGAATTACTAAATAATTTTTTTATTTTTCGTTAATCTTGTTGAAATGTTATGAAAATTTTTGCTTATATTTATTAGAACTTCAGAAAGAATAATCTACGCTGTGTTAAAAGTGTATTTTATTCTTAGATTTATCATAACAAATGTAACAAGTATTAATTAAAACATAACCTTACCTGTTGAGCATCCCTTTGAGTGAAATGTCCGAGATAGTTAGGAAAAATCGTGAAGTTGTAGGACACCCTCTGATAGTTGCAGAAGCTTACAATCACTGGCAAACAAAATCCTGAAAACAAAAGACATGACTTGCAACGAAATAAAAAATAATATTTTTAATTAATCCTGCTGTAAATTTGCATACAAAAATAAACTAATATAAAGTAAAACAAATGGTTGTTTCTGGTCTTGAAGGGAATCTAAACGAGATCAAAGCTCACGTAACTTCTAACTGATTAATAATATTGCTCAACGAACGTTTACAATTTACTACGCAACTCAAAAATTTTTGATATTTTACTATTCCGATCGTCTGTACTCAATGCTTACTACTGGATTTACAATTCACGTGCAAAGTAACCGACCCAAAAATAACTCACAAGTACCAAAGTCCACAAAACCTTTCTATCAAAACTCATTCGATTATTTAGCAAGTTACTACTACAGCTGCCTTCCATAAAAGTACTTTTGTAAACAAAAGTTAGTCTCAAGATATTGCGGTCCAGTAGACTGTTCTAAGGTGCACGACGCGTGTGACGATGTAGCACAACTATTCAACACGTAGGGATTTACGAATTTGGTCTGTGTTGACAGGTGTATTGTTTAAGGCAACCTCGGTCAATCACAATCCTTTTTTGATAGAAGACTGATTTTCTTTTGGCTAATGACAGCCAGTGAATTATGTTTCACCTCTTATAAAATATTTGGGGCATTACATAGCTCGGGAAAATCAAATCTACAGTGCCCTTAGAAATTTTCAATGTTTAGCACTGTCTTCTACTGCACATAATTCGCAAAACAGATACAGAAATTATGACGATATCGCTAGAAGATTTTCTCCACTTCGGACGAAAAATGGATATTCTCGTTTCGAACCACGCTCCAAACGGCAGTCCATCATAGGAGCTATATTATATCTCATCCAAAAAGAGTGAACCCACATCAAGGTAGATAATATTTAATCGTTGTCCATTGTGTCGATCCTGCACCTGAGTGTACATCTAGAACATAAGGTAAGTGCTGAGTCCTTTGTCAAGAAAAGTCTTCACTGAACGCTTGCTCATCCACTGGAGGCAATACAAAAGGAAATGCGGTATGATGGGCGACACTGGTGAACGCATAAAAGATAATGCTGCCTTGATGATACGAGCACTTAATTCTGGCGCAGTGTTTTCGTAACATTCTTTTCCATGGAATAAAGTAACACTTCCGTTTAATTTATAGAAAATATGGAGTTAAAGTGAAACATATAACGCTACATTTCTGATTCTAAAACCAGGTTCGTATATTTCCAAATAGAGTGCGCTGAACAGTCATCTTTAGCTAGCTGAGGACCTCCAAACAAATTTCCAAAAGTAGTGATGTATTTTAGAATCATAGACGCATATTTTACAGTTTTTTTAAATAGATAAAATATGGGAACATGTTTACAAGTTTCACGTAAAAACGAAACGTACGACACGCTAAAACACCATTACTGCGCCAGGCAAGGACTTATGAGCATTCGAAGGACATAGACGGTATTCGTGAGCAATAAAACTATAAAATTCTTCAGAATAATACGAGTCAAACTGCAGGTCTCTTCATAAATAGTGCAGTATAAACGTCAAATATGTGATAAGTATGCTCTAAAAACTGGTAAACAGTTTGATTAAGTGATTTATATAAAGCATACTAATAATATAGATCAAAAGGTATACATCTTAGCACTACCTACTTACACTGTCGTTCACACTTAATATATTTGGCCGTTGCATAATGCTCAGTATTTTAATTAAAAATGTTATTGTTTGAAATTCAAACAAATTACAGTTAATGACGAAAAAAAGTTACAATATACAGAATATAAAAATTCATTATGCAAATAAACACATTTTTGCTGATGTCAATCAAGTAAGGTTTTAAAATAACCGCTAAATATAGTGAGTTGAATACACTTTACAACAGCGCCAAGTGCAGAATATTTTGAGCTAACCAAAATTATTGGCTTAGCGAACCTACGCAACACGCACGCACACACACACAAACAATAAGGTGGGAGAAACACTATGTCAATTACAATATGTATACATATATATAAACACAAACACCGAAATAACTCTACGGTGAAGAGTATTCTTAGGTGGACTATACCTAAGGAAACCATTTTAACATTAGTAATATTTAAAATCGTTTCAATTATTGAAAATCTTTAATCTTCAAACAGCCCTCCGTCCAGTGTACCGGAAATACAGACACTTTATTTCATGTACACAAGTTTTATAAAATTTTCTATCCTTAAAACGGTTTCTTATACAGATACAATGCCCTTATTTTATGGTATACATATAATTGACGTAGCGTTCTTCTCCTACCTTATTGGTGGATCGGCCGCGAGGCATTTATGCCCAAACGCTGTTATTTTCTCACGAGTTAAACAAATTAGTTTGTGCCCTTTTTTACAAATTTCTTGTGGATGGAGGGAAATCATCTCATGTTCGTTACATAAACAGAACATTAAAAACTTATTCTTTAAAAGTCCAAATATTTTGTGTTTGGGAAAACCACTAGCTGAATATTTTGCTAATTTCAAAGTAATATTCATATATTTTTAATTTTAGCAAAACTAGGAATATGCCTCGGTTTTAAGCACGTAAATTTAACTCCTATACACATGGATATTGTAGCCATAAACAACATGTTTACCTGGTGCTGGGTTCGTGTCCTCGTTAATAGCTCTTGTAACAGCAGTAGTAGTAGTGGCATTACTTATGTAATACACTGGCAAAGGGTAGACTGAAAACAAAATAGCTTTGTTAGTATTTAGCACTGCATTATTGCAAGGTATAGTTACAAACACAAGGAGAAAATGTATATTTATGCACGTAAGCAAGTCTTTCAGATGTACCGTACTACAACCTTCGAACATTTCCTGGAAATGTAGCGTTTTCCTCATGCTTGAAATAAGCGAGATTATTAAAGTGACTGGATCTCTTCCAGTCGTTAATACTCTTGTATTTCCAGTTCTACAATGAAAAATTTTTTCTTTCTTTTTTTTTCATTTCTGACCCTATACTTAATAAGTCAAGGGTTTTTAATCAAACTCATAGTATTTGACCAACTGGAAAAATTCATAAAATAATATTTTGTAATAATTGTAGTATTTTGGCACCCTATAAACAGTATTAAAATTCATAGGCTTTACTTAATAATACGAAATTAGTTATTTTATTGTATAATTTGACATTTCCAGCGAGAGCTGATTACACACGTGAAGAAAATAATTAATACATTCAATTCTTTGAGAAGTAACAAACTTATATTTTTATCATTATAGGAGTTCATCGCATTTGTATTTAAATACGAAAAATAAATTCAAACCGCTGTGTCTGCAATGTAATTAACTTCTATGGTAGATATTTATGTTGAAATTCAATATTTTGTTTTACACATTCATTAGAAACACAATTAAAACATTCTCAGGTTTATTTGTACTGATTAAAAATTATTTTGATAATTATGGCTCACTAAAATAATTATAAAAGTACAAACTTAATGCAGTGAACGATAGAAAACGTCACCAGTGGCTCAGCCCATTTATGACTTAGCTGCAGCGATTTTTACTCTTGCCAGTCTGTTACAAGAATACGTGACAGTTCGTAGATGCAGTATCCAATGCACGGCAGTCTGCAAGAGAAGTGGAACGAGCGGGTACCTCAGCAGACACACAGCCGCCTTGGTATGCTATCGACGTGTTGGCATCTCGTAACAGCACAGGCTAAAGGACAGTAAACTGTGAGGAATTTGTCAGCATTTTGAACTGTAGCTACGATGTGAAGAGCATTGTCGTACTGCGTAACTTCTTTCGGTAGGGCCTGGAGACATGGGAAATATCTTGCCAGGATTTATACTCGTCAAAGGATATGCTTGTGGATGAGAAGGAGCTAAAATTGTGACTATAATTAGCTGGTAAACAGTCAGCTTTGAATTATTCTCAGGGACATCGCTTAGACTGCAAAAGACGTCAAAGAATGTATCACGTTTTTAGGTCGGTCGCCACATTTCGTCTGATATGACTCTTTTCGCAGCATGAGATGTGTAAATTGTCACCACCCTCGACTATGGGTTGTATGGCGGTGATTTTTTTACATAATAGTACGTTTTGTCATTTTGGTAGGTCCACGACAATCCAGTCTCGTACCTGCTCACTCAACAGTTGCATTCAGGTGGGTTTAAATGTCAATATATGCTTTCGAAGACTGTACGTATACCTCTGTGGTCAATATTTTCTCGACGGCAGTGTTTGTAATGGTCTTGGAGCTTGTTAAGTGGTATTTTATATTCTGATTTGTGACATACATACGTTTAGATTTCAAGTCCCTGACGTGTTCTTATGCTACACCTAGTCACAAACATACACACATAACTTCTTGATACTATGAATTATTTTCTTTCTGGTATCGAGTATAAGGTTTATATACTCTGGCTAGTTTTCAAGCCCCGTAGAAATCCATTCAGACCATTTAATTTTTTTTCACATAGAGAAGAATATGTTCAGTTGAATGTACCTAATATGATTAAGGGGTGGTAACTAAACTTAACATCAAGAATTGCAACAACAAAATTCCCGTGACTGAAATTGAGAACATGCATTGCATTACAATCGATTGTATGGAGGCTAATGTAAGTTGGAAGACGACTCCGACTACCTGATCATGGCAGCTGCAACGAATGCCGAAACGTCGCAAGACAATCTTCAGACGCGGCTCACACCCTCAAGCCATGAAAATGCAGACAACGGCCGCGAAAGCCTGCAATCTATTTTATAATTACGAACATTGCTAGATATCCACGAACAGCATTTCCACGTAGAGAGGATGTTTAACTATGGATTTTACAGTACGATTAATAAAGAGTCACAGCCACACAACCACGGTTTATATACTTATCTTACGCGTGTAGGTCTCTGGTTAAATGAAAATTGGCAATTGTACCGCTAGGATTGTGTTACCGACGCAGAACATTTCGTGTTGAGAATTCATAAGTATTAATGTTGACAGTTGTAACGTGTTAAAGAAGTGGACCAAAAAGAATTGTGGAACAATTTAAAGTAAATATAACTGCGTTAGAAACATTTGTTGATTAAGGAGGAAGATATCTGAAAATCCTGTTTTAAATTAATCTTCCCCATAAAAAACATTTTAGTGTTAATTGTTTGGATTAAAAACTTAGTAAGAAGTAAAATCATGGTAACGGTTATTTTAAAATCATATTTGTTTACACATATTTACTGGTTTGATCTGTTTAATCATAATTGGAAAGAAAGATCTAGAAAAGCAAGAAAGAAAAATCAAAAGAAAAATTTTTGGACCGGTCTGTACAGGCGGAATCTGGATGAAAAGAAGATCTCAGGAATTTTACCGTCACTCGGAAAAAATCACACATACATTTAGGAAAATACGTTTGAAACTTTACGGACGTATTCCCAGGATAATCAATCAGAGCTGACCAAAATAATTCTTAACTTTGCCCTCTCAATGTGAGATAGAAACAACTGGCTGCTTTAAGTTGGAAGACATCTTCAGGAAATTGGCATCACAGATGACACTTTACTAGACAGATCAAAGTTCAGAAAACTAGTTGACAATCACCACTTTGCAGACCACCCAAATGCTAACGTCAACAAAACCTGGTCAGAAGATTGCCAGAAAAGCCACGGTGAGAAGAAGAAAAGGCAATGACGTCAGATAAATAAGTTCAATCGCGCTCCTTAGTCGGGTATGACAAAGAAAGAAGAATTGGAAAGAAATTAATAATTTACTGATTTAAATCTCACGCCAGTAAATATAGATAACAGTCAGCTCACTGTAGGTTAAAAAATTCTGTTAAGCAATGCTTTATGTCACTACTGGCTATAAATTTCATATTTAGGTTATAAAAAATTTGTTACAAGCAAACAAACATGAAATCAATAACGCAAAGATTTTACCTCTTCAAGTGTACTTTTAAATGTCATCTTTTTAACTCCGTCAGCTAGATAAAGATGTCGGTTTACCGAAGTAGCAAAGGACGCACTGAACTAATACATATTATTTCCAAATTTAAAATTGCAGGTTTTTGGGTCATACAAAAATTTGCCAACATAACCTTAAATAAGCATTGACTGTAATAATTATCGTTATTATTTTAATCGTTATCACCTAGAGCATAGTAACATGACAACACAAGTAGCTCTCTGATTAGAAGGATTGAAAGGCTTCTCTAATTGTGGCTACGTTAATGATTGTGAATAAAATTCATGATTTGTACACCAAAATCATGATTTGTTCAACAGCTGTATTGGAGCAGAACCTCATTACAAATTGACCTGTCGGTGTACATTTCTGAAGAATATATTTTAACGTCCCTGACAAAATGTCTATGAGCAGGAGCGAAACGACCAGTGGTCGAGGTGTCAGACCCCTCGCCTCCTAAAGGGACGATCCGGATTCGATTCCCGGCGGGGTCGGTCCCCGGATTTGCGCATGTGGGAATCGTGCCGGACGATGCCGCTGGTCGGTGGGTTTTCTCAGGGCTCTCCCGTTTCCTCCGTCCATTCATTCCATTGCGGCTCCATACCCACATCATATCACCCTTCACCTGCGCTAAAGACCAAAACCTCTTCACTCACCATTACTTCAAATGTCGCATTTCTTCAATAAAACGCATAACCTCCATCTTCGATATTCAAGTAGCAAGTATACTGTAGCTGTCAATGTCAGGTTAATTTGCCAGAAAGAATCGTATAAAATTTACTTTCCTTAAAGTTTCAGCTATGAAATTGAAAACTGTGGTTTTGCTTGTCTTTCATTATTGCAAATTCTAATTTGCCACAAAGTATCGTTCATAAATACGAGCCTTAAGGCTTGGAACGCGCCAGGTACGTTCACGCAGGAGGCAAGCATGACACATGGCGTTCTTTCTTTAACCAGTTAACCACGCTGAACACCTACTTTAAGGTATTGCTGTTAACGTAGATTTGTTTTTTATTGCGGATTTGTGTTACTTTTGCATAATTTCTTTAATAATTAACGGTTTCCAATATCTTGATTTTTTATAGCAGTTTAACGTCATAGGCTTAACTAGCTACATGGCGAAACTTAAAATTACAAAATGTATTTGCAACATTCGTTAAATTATAATGCTTATTCTATGTAGATAGTTCAAAAATATGCTTCAGTTTAACTTATCAAAATACGTTATTCCTTGAAAAATTTAGCAAAAAAATGACTTGCATGCTGGCTATAGAAATGACGGTACTGTATTTACTACAAATCATGTAGACATGTGAATTTAGTTACAAAATAAAACTTTAGATTTAAAATAACAGGTTTAAAATATTATTTTCTGATGATTAAACAGTGAATATTTTGATTGATTCAATGTATTGTTTTTCTCGCTGTATTGGCCAATAATGACAAAATAACAGATTAGCTAGTGAAAAATTTTTGCAACTTGTTAAATCTGTTAAAGTTCTTCTGCTGTAAATGGTTGCGCGCAAAAACTTACAGAATTAATTTTAAATAATGCACAAAATTACGAGGAAATTATTTATTATATAAATAAAAGTGTAAACAATGTCTCACCTCTGAAGTACGCAGCCAGAGAAGCAGCGATTGCTAGCAATGCAACAGCATTTACGAACACTTGACTGAACCTAAACATCATCCTTTTTCTAGGTGGGTAGTGCGTTGACGGTCTGCGCAAGTCTCGTATTAGCTAAACATAAAAATGTCAATACTTAGTTATAATATCTATAAATATGACAAAATTAGGCCCTATTCTAGTTCAAAGTATTGCTTTTACTGAAAATTGTAATGAAATAATACTAATGGTAGTAATAATATAACTAAATTGTATAGTATTTACTTTTACATATTGTAGAACGAATGGTACCTATTCGTGTTTATTTTAACTAATTTACTTACAAAAGTATAAAAATATTGGCTATATTCTTAAATGAAATGACAATACCGGGGGACATATACATGTTTTAACTATATATCCGTAATATTTTAATTCTGACATGCTATATTGTTATTAAATATATAAAGGAAATTCTATTTTGATTATATGTTAAATTTTGGGTTTTTGTAAGTTAATTGTACTCGTTTCTCGTAAACCTTAAATCCCTTCTCAGAGATATCTGTAAAAAAATTCTAAGTGTTATAGTTCAATAGATATTATTAGCGTGACGCTTAGATAAATTAATATATACGTACACATGTATAAATATGCTTACACATACAATTATTGCAACTCAAAGCTGGTGTGGCGTAAGAGGCTGTAACATTTTTATTCGCAGAAAGAACCATAAAGTATTTATTACCTGTATATGATTGAACTGTTCCTGCCAACCACAGATCAAAGATTTACATCCACCCATCATCTTCTTTCATGATGATCTCCATCGAAACTTGAACATTCTGTATGTTATGAATGAACAATTACTTGTGAGGTAAACGTGCCATGATGGACACATTACATGGTCTCTGCACTTACTTGATATTATTATTCTTTTAAATGGCATTTTGTGTAGCTACGTCAAGGATTGCGTGTACAGAACACTTGCCAATGGCACTGCTAATATTTGCACTAGTATAAACTAATATATTATAAATGGTAATGTTGGAATTTTGACAGGATCATAGGAAGAACTAGAATTTTTAATGTCTTCATGTTTAATGAGCCAAAAGTAAGACGCACACTAAAATTACGTTTTAGAAATTCTAAATAATAAAAAAACTGCATCTTACCTTACAGCATAAAATTTTTAATTTTTCTGAAATGATTGTGCGACATCGCGGATATCATGTATGTAATACACACCATAAAACACTAACCTAGATTCACCAAAATCATCACTTTACTTGTATATAATGTTTTGTGTTAAACAAAGAAGTGAACGTATGAAAGCCTTTAAAAAATCTAATTTTTAGTAGTAATATATTTTAAACGTGTTTTGTCATACTATTTCACGAAACTTAATATTATATATATATGTGTGTATATATATATATATATATATATATATATATATATATATATATATATATATATAT
>PNEQ01034805.1:24090-48042 GCA_003012365.1 Medauroidea extradentata | reverse complement strand
ATAACAATAATGTTACTTACAGCCGGTTCATAATATTATATTCTCGTAATAATGATATTTTATGGTTTCAGTAAAATATCGTGCCGCTGCTAGGCAGTAAGACTAAAGTGCCTGTGTTGTTATTCGTAGGTTAGTCGTTCTACCATTTTACATTTGTTACATGTAGTTCAGAAACGTTTATTTTATAGAAATATTTCGTTAAAGTGATTAACAGAAGCGTTAAATAACAAGATCTGAAGCAGAAATAGTTGAAACATATTCCAAAGTCTGTGTAAATATATGTTGAAAGAGTTAAACCGTTTAGAATGCTGCGTAAGAAGGCGGCAACCAGTGAAATCGAACGTAGCTCCGTCGCTAGCGCGCCGCGAGCAGAATTCAAGCCGGTTGCGGGTGGGTAGGCAGCCCACTTGCCAGTTCTGTGTTGAATCGAAACACTCTGTACACATGTGACAGTCCCGAAATATAAGCACAAAAACTAAATTGTGCTACATTTAATTTTAGTTTCATAATTGATACGTGAGCATTTTGTGGGTTCGGTTTTGCTGCAATGTTCTATTATGTTTTAATTTTTAACTACCTTTCTCGTTTATTGCCGGTCCCCTGACGCATTTAAGAGTCAATGATAATATTTTGAAATTGTTATTTTTTAAAATTTTATAGGATCGTTTTATGTGTCAGGAGTTTTTTTTTAAATTCAAGTGTTGTTTGTAGATTTCTGAAACGTGAATAGTTCTACAATAGTAAGTAGCAAATTATGTAACAAATATTTTAAATAGTTCAAAAATGACTGACGTATTTGCTGTCATTCAAAACGTAGTAATATTTTAATAGATATTTAGTAGTATTAATACACTTAGTAATATTTTAAAACACAACTATTGCAACGTAAAAATAAATAAACAGCACAATATTATTTATATATTATGTCCAACAATATTGACAATACAAAATACCAATATTCTGACATGTGTGTGTATTTTATATGATTGCTATACATATTTTATGATGACAGCACGTTCTTAGTAAGAACAAGTATATTTAATTATAGACATGAACAATTCGTGATTTTAATTTTTTTACAGGCTAGACTGCTCTGATGTGTACACACTCGTGCAAAATACGTCATTTCACTGCTAACCAGTCTTTATGTTTCATATTTGACAGATTCACATGTGATTGGTCACTCCACCGGGAACTTGTAGTTATTGACTCAAAGTATTCCCAGCAACAATCCAGGACATTCTAAGGCCAGTGGCAGACGTAGACCTAGGTAACAACAGATTGGAGTCTAGGCTATTGTCTGAGAATTGCGGATAATTTACAGATGTCTGTGAATTTCAAACACTAAGCACTTGGGCGCAGCATTATGTCTAGATTACCATATAATTGCAGGACCATCGGATTTACAAACACGTGTCAATGTGTCATGTATGGAATGCATAAGAAAAACCGAGGGATGGAACAATGTACACAGCGAATAATAAGCGTATATGTACTAGGAGAATTGAGGAAAACCATAATAGATATTGTTATACCAAGTTGTTTGTACGAAATTATCAGACGACGTGGAATGAGTCTAGCGTACATCGGTGGACCGGGTAAAATGTGTGAGACTTGTGACGAAGGAGCTCGTTGTATGTGAGGTAGTGGTTGGCAGGACTGGAGAGTGCTGGCGATAACTACGCTCGCAGCACACATACATAATCCTGCGTGGCTCAGAAACATGCGGGCTTGCAGCAGGCCTAGTGTCGGCTATCATTATGCGCAGGCACGTGGCTAGCCTCGCAGCGGGCTTAGCGAGGTGAGAGAAGCAGTACCAACCCTCGCTGATCCGCTGCTGAGCCACGGGGGCGGGTCTCTCGTGATGTTGGCAGGTCTGCAGGGATATATATCCGGTACCTGCTCGTGTGCCTGCATGGACCTGCTGCCAGGCCATGTGTGCTGGATTCTGATCAACCTCACTGCTCTAACAACTATATGAGACTTGGGAAATTACGCTTCACTTATTTAAAGAAATAGTTTTATGTGTTGAAATGTTGTATGTGTTGTTTTTTTAGCAGGTTGGGCACTGTTTGGTTTCCCGTCCTTCAAGACCATCAACAAACAGCAAACATGTATGAAAACACGAACATCTTGAAACCTTGTAAGATGTAATGCGCCTGTATGATATGACACTGTGTAATATAATAGCATATCATGCAATATCATATAGACTGTTCACGATAAAGTGAGCACTTTCAGCCGTTTTGCATCTAAAATTACTGTTTTTAATGTGAAAACGTCCATGTGACTAAAAATCAGTGCAAATATTCCACCACTCTCAAAACTTTACGTATTTGGTTCCAATTAATTTGAGTTGTTGGTCATTGTATGGGTTCCGGAGTGCATAGTTTAATGTGGACAGTCTATACAATACCATACAATGTCATACAATACAATGCCATAAAATACAATACAATTACATTCAATACATTACAAAATTACATAATAAACAATAGAACTATTGTAAATAGTATAGTATAAAACAATACAACTTTTGAAAGTAATGTACAACTAAAACAATATAACTATTAGAAATAACATAGACCAATACAACTGTTGTAATTATTTCTAGTCCAGTGTTGTCCTGCCAGTGAACTTGATAAAATTTCAGCGAAATAAAAACCTTAGAATTTGGTGTAATCACGCCTAGGCCTACGCAGTAATTTTTGAACAGAAGTGTAATAATGCTCTCAACACTGTGACATTTATGGTAGCTTAAAATGCGCCGGGCAAGAAAATTCATTGAAATTTTCCAGGTAGTCCAATATTCCCTAATATTTCACTCTTCTTTCCAAATAGCCACAATTTCCCTGATAATACCATCTTTTCAGGTATGTGGTGATCATCCTGTAAACAAATTTGTGTATCTTGACAGTGTTTTATTTAACCTTCGGGTTATTCTTCACCAACATTGAGGAAAGCAGGTTTGTTGGTTGGGACTGGAAATTCTTGCTATAACGTTTCAATACTTTACATGCACATGCATATCTGTTTCGTGGTTGCTAAGTTAATTAACGTAGCTAGGCCCCGAAGTGCTCCATTTACCGTGAGTTATCTGTAGTTTAATAAGCGTGAGCTTCCGTTATTTTTGTATGTATGTTTATTTTTATTTTGACAGTAGAACAACTATTGTTTTATTTCATAATCAAGTATACTGTTACAAACATTTTATTTTACTCTATGAAAATGTTATCTACTACGAATTGTTAGAGTTGTTATATGTTTGTCTTGCTGGTTACTTGTTCGACCTAGTTTTAAAGGCGGAGTCTGCTATACACGATGAAGCTCGTAAAATATAATTTAATGTTGGACGTTAGAGAACACGGCGCTGCTCGGCGATCAGAGGTTTGAGTGTGTTCGTGCAATCAGTTTCTTGGCTCGCAGGGTCGTAATGTTTTACTGCTTCATGTCGGCTCTGAGGGCGCGGTAATGGCAGAAATGAAGAACTATCAAGATAACGACAGCCTATACTACCTTAATTAAAATCTTGTGAGATATATATGGAAATATTACATCTATTAACACTCGAAATTAGTATCGGTGGAATTTTCACGTCAAAAAGATTTAAGGCTTTACACTGGTGAACCTGTCGTTACGTCAATGTTGACTGATAGAAGAAAGAACACGGCAGATTGGGGTAATATATTCAATTTAGAAGATATATTTCACTAATTTATCACAATAAATTCTACTAATCTATTTTTTTAGAGTTAGAACATATAACTAAAATATCATCAACAATGTAACATTATCTTAGTCCATATTTAGTCAATAAATATCGCACTACCCTTTCCACACCAGGCAAGCTACTAATTTTTATTTGCTCGTTGTTTATTAAAGAGATAAATGATTTTTTTATATTTAACCTAAGTTTACATTCTCAATTATTGTAGACCAACAAGGTAACACGTATTCTTCTTGTACAGCTGGTGTTTATAGATTAGTTTTAGTAAAGTTCAATGTCACTTCTTTGCTAACTTAGTCACTATCACGTTACGCTTCTCTGAAAAACTACCGTAAACCGGGGTTACTTTGACAATTTAACATAGACCTATTAGTTTTTTTGGTTATCTGTAGACCTATTAGTTTTTTTGGTTATCTGGTAAATAAATAGATAATCTGAGCTGAGTGTTTTAAATAATTCCTTTTATCCTTATAGCTAATGCTTGAAACTTTCGTCAATAAATAACATAAAAACAAAAAATTTTGAATTGTCAAAGTTACCCCGCTAAGTGTTTACGGTAACACTTCAGTACGAACAGATATGTTACTACTAAGAGAACGACGTACAAAGGTAAAACACATAACTGGTAAACAATAATAAAAAGTACTGAAATGGCAACAGCTTTTTGCTAATGATAACTTTGGTGCATGCTTTTCTGGAGCGTATGACATAAATGAGAGAAAAAAACTGAATCACATTTAAAGTAAAAACTATCGCATTTCGTACAGCTTGGTAAAAAAATTACCAATACTTTACCAATTAGTGAAAATCTCAGATGCAATCAGCGAGTTTATTTCGCTGATACAGTCTGTAGTTTTCCACTTATTTCAATAGAGCAGTTCCAACAATTTGTATCTGTGTAAAGTCTTTGGAAAACTGTGAATATTCACAGTTTCCAGTTTAGAGTGCGTAAAAGCTTTTTAAAAAATATGCCGCATTTTACAGTTCTAAAGAGTATTAATGAGTACTTCGTTATATTCATAGAAACTTAGCATATTAAATTACGTTAGTTATATATATATATATATATATATATATATATATATATATATATATATATTGGTAAACGGTCGATGCGAGCTGACAAACATTTTTCGAAATTAATATTTAAACAATGATTGCACTTCAGACTTGCGATCTTTACATCCTGAAGTATAAGTTTTCTGATGTATGTCAAAATATTATTTTTTTTGTTGAGGATATGTTATAGTAAACTATATAGCAAAAGTATTTCTTGGAAGTATGTACATTTAAAATTATATAATTCACCTTATTTAATTTGCCGAGTGAGATATCGCAGCAGTGAAACATTAGTCGTATTGGTGAGGAAGTGGGTCACGTGTGTGCGGAGAAAACAGTATATTTGTGTTAGCTGTGTTTGTGGGCGCTGCGTTTCTAACTACTGTAGACATAGGTTTACTATACCGAGGTATGCAAGTCGACCTCTCATTAACTCAAACCTAAACGTTACGAAGAAGTATTAGGAAAATAAAATTAATTGGGTCCATAAACGATAATATTCCTTTACATTTTCACCATACGTTATACATTTTTTTCTAATAATATTAAAATGGTAGTCATACAGGTACGTTACATTCATATGTAATTCATTTTGCTCAAAAATGTTTTATTTTGAATTCACGTATAGCAATAACAAAACTCTGAAATGAAATAACGCACAACGAAAAAAGTGTGGCATAATTACTTAAAAATGTAAAAATTTCGTACGTTGAAGGTATTGAGGAAATTATATTATCACTTATAATTGCGAGTGTGATATAATTTCCGCAAAGTAAATTTTGAAACAAACTCGAATTTTCAGCTTCTGCAATGTTATTGTTAAGAAAACATCGCAGAATATTTTTCGCTAATATATTCACGCACACCTATATATGTGTGTATGTTTATTTTTTTAACACATGATATAGTAAGTTCAGAAATATTAGCATTATGTTGCGTTTAAATCTGGATGTTATTTCAACCTTTATGCTGGTATTATGGGTAACGAAACAGTCGTGCCTTTAATAAGCTATGTCACAATATAAGTCGTGTCAAAGATGTTAGAAGGGTCCAGGTGGAGCATGTCGCCGAGAATTGTAAGCAAACAAACGCTTCACATGGCTGGTGTCAATATGACCAACTAATCAAAAAATTGAGAAAATATTAGTTAGGAGGTGTGTAAACAGGGCTGAAATATAGAGTTTTCAAACTAAAACATCAATTAAAGATCATAATACATTCATTTACCATAAAAAATACCAGTCTGATGTGTACTTTTAAGGTTAAAGCAATATGGCGGCTAGCGAATTTGGTGGCTACCTCTCCCTCCTCTTGGCTACCCCCGTGAGTCGTGTGGTCTTGCCAGGAGCTGTGTGTGAGTGGTTGCAAGGACCGACACTACAGTTGACATATTCAAGTTATCAAGGAACATATTTAATGTGTACAGCCTGATATACATATATAAGCGTCGAAGCATCGTCACGTGTTGAGAAGGACGTGTGTTGTTGTTGCAGATCGCCGACTACGAGTGACTGAGGCAGTCTCCGTCGACAGTCGTAGCAGCTCGTCTCCAAGATGGCAGCCTTCGTGGCGAAGCAGATGGTCGGCAACAAGCTGAATGCCGTCAAAGGTAAGCTCACTCCACTCCCCTCTCTACTCGACTGTCTGAACCAATCATTTCTGTCAGTGTAGTTGCGTGCAAGGAGAACACCTGGGGTGGTTTTACTAACAAAGGTTGCTTCAGAATACTTATCATAGAAACAAGAACTCGTTGGTGTTTATATTGAGGTGAATTTATTTAATTACGTAGTTATCGTCTGTAAACGGCTGCTAAGGAAATTTCACGTCATTATCTACACATATTTTGTTTTGCGTTTCACCGCTCTGCTTTGAGTTTAATTGGAGAAAGAGTGCCAAAATTAGCCATTATCCGATAAACATAAAAAAAACCTACGTACATTTTAAACATACACGTAATAGAAAATATGTAAAAAAATATTCATTTAGCGTTTTAGATACGAAGTATAATAAAATTGCAATTTTTCACATAAGACAGTGTTCTTCTAGAAATGTTGTACAAAACACAATATTGAAAGGTGTATCTTATAAATTGTCTCATTAAGAATTTATTAGTTTTAACATTGATCCCTCATAACTCAGCGGGTGTAAGCTTTTTGGACAGAGCGTCTAACAGATTGTGAGAATCAAGGTGAGGTGAGTATGGAAGAATGTCGGAACAGGACGAAGAAGGGGAAAACAGGAGTACCCCGAGTAAACCCACTGGTTGCCGGCAACTTTCGTCACGCTTACTACGTGCGAATATTGGTAATGGCTCAGCTGGAAACATGACAATCAGTGCCGTGGTGGGCGGCGTTTTACAGCATGAAGTTCATTAGATCTCAACGTAACTCTTACTATCACATCAGTGCAAAAACGCATGCAGTAAAACAACAAGAGTAGTTTTCTGCATTACTCTACAGACTAAATTGATAGTAATATTTGTGAGCGGATTCGTGAAGAAGATGTGTAAGATGAAACTGGTTCATACAGGTAATGCGTCCAACACGTTTTGATATAAATAAAAATGTGATATTTGTAAGTAAGCTTTGCTAGTTTTTTTTTAATGTCGGTGCTTAATCCTTTACGCAATTTTTTTTAAACCGGGTATTTAGGCTACGCTTGCTTATACGCAAAAGGTGTAAATTATCGAGGAAATTTATTGAATCTATTTGCGTTACGTAATTAAAATATCATTTTAGAGAACTCGAATATGTTTTGTTTATTTTATCAAGAGAATTTTATTAGGATAAATTGGTATAATAACTGATGCGTTGGTAGAGGAGTATGCGTGGAGCAAAATGTGCTTTATGGAAATTAACTTAAAAGTTTAATGGAACTCTGAAGCCAACATAGCCAATTACATTAACGTAACGCTAACTCAATAACATCGTTATTACTGAGTAGCGCCCTTTGATATTGAATTAACTTTCGATATTTTGTGAAGTAAATGGCATGTATTATACAATCATCCGATGTTATAGCGGCCAGTTAAGTTGAAGTTTATAAATGAAATCCCACCGTTAGGCAACGCAATTTTGTCACGGTTGTTACATTTGAGGGGAATGATCTTTAAAGCCATGTTTGGCCGACTATATTCAGGGCCAGGAGTCACACGTAACCTTTAGGATTTCGTCAAAGCGGGTCCTTGCTGAGCGACTTTGCGAGGCTGCTGACGCCATTGTTGTGATATTCTGTGCAAGCCTTGTAAACCTGCAACACTTACAAACACCCGACGTGACTATAAGACGTCAATCTATCTGTGAAGAAGAAACTAGGAGTAGAGATCCCTGACTTTCGTGACCAGTTTTTTGCATTCCTGTGTTTGAATACCTTACGCGTAGGGACATGTAAGATTTGCGTTATTTCCTGCCAGACGACTTGACTCCAGACGACTGTAGTCTCGTTAGACGTCTCTCGTTGGCCGAAAATGTCTAGGAGAATGGTTCTGGTCCATAACGAACGTTTCCAAGTAGACTGGACAACCTGCTATATAGGCATCACACACGCCAATTACATCACGTAGAGGCTAGTGTCCAACGTAAGCACTACAGGTGATGGTATATCGCGAAAATGTTTTGTGCCTACATAACATTGAAAACACTGTAGTTAATTGCAACACATATGATTAGTTGATGTGTGTCTGACACGACGTAGCTGTCTGCAGACCATTAATAGTCGTCACATATTACAACAGCGGTATTCTTATTGGCTCAGTCAAATAGGGTAACAACTCAACGTACACGCTAAAGCCAGTAATCTTCTGGTAAGTTGAACGTGCGTTGAATCCCAGCAAACAGTCAAGTTTTCCCGCGATAAACCCTCATCTTCAGTAATCACATGTAGGTATGCACAGGATATTGCAACATAATCTTTCACAATAACACGAATTCTTCATGTCTCTACGTATATGTACTTCAGCTTCGTGGTCATTGGTATTGTTTCTTTGTGTAGGTTATTTGACTGAGCCAATGAGAAGAAGGTTACTGCGACACCACACGTCTGTACAAAGACTCTGAGGTTACAAACATCCAATCACTGATCACGAAGCAGAACTGCAGGTGTGCACGTGAGACATTGAAACAAAGTGGCACAGACATTTGTTCGTGAAACTCAGGGGTTCTCAACGATGACCAGAACTTCTTCGTTTTGCGAAAGAATTGTCACAGAACGACCAGCTCCATTTTGCCTGTTGACAATGGGTAACATCACTACCCACCGCTCTGTGGTTTATCGGCCGTAAACCAAGGGTATGTTTGGATGTGTGAGCCTTACTCGATACTCACGCCTTAGTGAGTGAGTGAGTTTGGTCAGCCCTTAACATCGAGGGCTTTAGCACTGGTGAAAGGCGACATGAGGTGAGTATGGAGCAGCACCGGTATGAAAGGGAAAGGAAACGGGAGATCCCCGAGAAAACCCGCCGACGAACGGCATCGTCCGGCAAGATTCCCACAGGAGAAAATCCGGGGACCGACCCTGCCGGGAAACGAACCCGAATCGCCTTGGTGGGAGGCGAATGGTCCGACCATTCGGCCACCGCGGCCTCCTTACGTCTCAGCTTGGTAGTTTCGTTTACCCCAACTCCCCGTCATAACTGTTGTGGCAATCCAATGACGAGCCCAGACACATCGTGTTTCGGTATACTTTGGATCTCTTCAGGCAAGTATAGTTCGCAGACTTAAATGTTGACATGATACCTTCGTCAAGTACCACCAAACAAAACACACGAAGCATAGTTTATTAATGCTAATTGGTGGTTCGTGGCGTGGATAAGAGCCACGGAGTTTATGCCTGTGTCACGTTGCTCAAGATATCATTGCGTATAAAGATGTCATGACGGTTATATTACCCAGCGATGCCCAGAGAGAGACAATCATAGAACTCGATACTTTCTGACGATAATTGTTTTATAAACCATAAATAGGAGTCTTTATAGTATTGAATTATTAAATAAAAATTATATGCCATGTTTTTAAAACAGACTAAGAAAAACTAACAAATTACACAATGAAAATACTTGTAATGTTTAAAACGAAAATATTGCAATAGATAATACAAAGGAGTGTAGAAAGTAGCTGTCGTTTAGAATTTTGCATGCTCTCCGTTTTTTCGTTTTAATCTTACAAGTATTTTCACAGGAGAAATTATTTTGTGCCTTTCAGTCCTTTTTAAAAACGCGGTATATTAAAAATTGCATGTAGTATTATTTTAAAGTCACGTTTGAATAAAAGCTAGCTACCGTGGGTAGATGCTGTATTTATCTGAGCGTAAAGAACATGTTCTTCTCGCAAAGTTCTCCTGCACTGTTGTGTTCATATCGTCCTCACAGCCTCCCAGCGCCTGGACCACAAGCTACCACTGGAGTAGGGGGACTGCGGTCGTTCTGTTACACTCTAGCGCCACTTTCCTTTGTTTCAAAAATGCCCTCTTAATTTAAAATTCTGTGTCAACTTTTATTTTTTTGCGAAAATTCTTGTTGCTGGATGTTTACGATGATAATTTAATGAGGACATCTATACGTATAACTTTTTTTGGTGTGTTTGCAACGGGAAGGACTTTTTTTTTCGTGGCTGGGAGATGAAGAGTTTATTTTTGTTTCCTTTTTTGTACATCTCTCTAGAGGTCTGTGAACGCACTCGGTGAAAGGAAACGAAACTTGATTCTTTTTCCTCCGTTTTATTGTTATTACCTGGATTCGTAGAAAAAAATTGTAACTAAACCTCGGGGAGAGAGTATTCTTGCAAAAATTATTTTTCTCTCAGAATATAACTGGTTGGAATAAAAACAAAAACCTTTATTTCGTGACCTTTTGCTTTATACGTTTATACAAGTGTTTCTGGAATACAAGTTGTGGCAGGTTTGCGAATTTTCGCACGAGAAGACATGGGATCATAGAAGTATTCATAAACGTGGAACACACGCGTCTATCACAGATGTGTCACTCGTTGTGTAATACGGAGACTTTGCTAATGAGCACAGGAAGCTGAACAGTGCTAATTACTGTACCTGGTAAAATAATTTAACTGCGCGATGTTTTCAGCTGGAACTATTATGTAACAGCTGGGCTGAAAACACGAGTTGGCGTAGTGGCATTGTTATCGCAAAGTCGTACAGTTGTAATATATATAGACACATACACACGCCAAACATAGAGTATCGGTAAACTATCTTGTACAATTTGTTACTGGTGGAGAACTAAATTTTTGAGAGGCCTGAAAATTAACCTCCTTTTTTATGTACTTTACCGTACAACATTCTACATTCCTTTGTTAGTGATAAACACAGTAATAAACTCAGTATTAATTTAACTTATTATAATATAACGTTAACAGAGATTGAGCACTTTTTATTGCAGTGTTTATTAGTGCGTATGTATATATTATCGTATACGTGGTTGTATATACTTTTAGCCATTTGTTCACTGAGTCTGATTTGTATATTTGTATATGTAATTGAATGTGTAACTGAGTAAGTATAGACTATACACAATATATAATTTTATTCACTAATTGAACTACATTGGCGAAATGTTACATGCGTAACGTGAACACGTACAAGGATATGATATGGGTTTTTCTCTTTGAAATGTCTTCTGTTAAGTGGTTCAGTGGGTGTGTTTACACAGATTAAAATGTGAGAAAGTTTAAATTACCCACAGTTGAAATACAAATTATACATTCTTTTTGTTCACAACTACAAAAATGTGTACGGGATCCAACAAATAAAGAGAACTAAACTTGGGTTTGTTGGTAAAAATAGTATGTTACATTTTTGTTAGTTAACACTATCTGCCTGACTTAATACATGCGTTACTTTAGTTTTACGAGCCCCTTCGGTCAAATACAAACTTTATAGTTGCTTGTACCAGACCTTCTTATTGTAGAGTAATTTGAACAACCACGACGAAAGAAAATCCTCATAACTTCATTAGCAAAATAAGTTATGCGTAGAACTTTCAACGTTCGTGTTAAAATTACGAAGCGTATGTTTTGCCTTTAGGTAACATCACAGTGTTTAGGCTGACATTTGGTATTGCAGTCGTGAAAATTTGAACTTTTTAATATTTGAATAATTTTAATATTTACAAAAGCACTTATTTATTTACGACATAATTAAATGGTTAATCCCATTTACGATTAAGATGTGTAAAAGTGAAGAAAAATACAATGTGTTGACTACGGCTCCTGTTTACTCTTATAACAACAGCTAGCACCACTTTATTTTCATTAATTTTATTACGAGTAGAGCAATATTGTAACCACGAGAAATATTTTTTTAATTGTTACATTTGCTTTTTGCTGGTTACAAGGTTGTTAAAATGAATTATTCAGTAATTAAATAAAGAAATTTTGTTTTATTATTAGGAAAGAGAGTAGATGATTTGTGCTCCACTTCCGCATGTAAGACACACATTTTTATAAATCCAGACCTGATCAACTATTCGCAAGATTTAAAAACAAAAGTGTGTTGGTGTGTACGTACAAAGCAAGGTTGTAAGGCGTATGTTATTGCATGCGTGATGTTAGGAAGACATAGGAAACAAATCACATGTACAAGAAGTGTGCGTATGTACACATATTGCTGGCGGTAAACAAATACAAGCAACTTGTGACGAGTAAGAAAGGAGGGGGAGGGGTAGACAGGGATACTCGCGACTGTCGAGGGGAAATAAAAGTCTCGATGAATGAGAAAGACACAGAAAGAAAGTAAAAGTTTCACGAGCTTGTTATACCATATTCTGGATTTAAAAACTCGAGGGTTTCCTTTTTTTCTGCACTCGCACGGAAACAGTGTATTTTTCTAGGGTTTCTGGCCGTTACCATTCCACTTAGCCAGTGTTTTCTGAAGCGCGCAACGTTATTACGTACAGTTAAGCTTCGCGAGAGCGTTTGTTTTACATACTTCAGATACAAAAACCCAATGCAGAAAAGAACTTTTACAATTTTTCTGCTGGTAATGTAATATTTTCGCCTTCTTTTTACTATCCCGGCATTTAAGTTCGCTTTATATTTCTGCGGTAGGTTAACAGAGCAAATTATTTTTTCAAATGAATTAGTTTTTAAGGAATTGTTATATAAATATTTCATTACTGTAACACTACAGATTTCGGTTATACTGGTCGACGTTTTCAGGAACGACAGCAACGTTTTTTATAATTGTTTTTTCGGGTTAATGAACTTAATGATAAGATTTATATTTCGAATATTACTATCAGCTTTTCTATTGAATGTGTTCCCAGAGAGTACAGATATTAATCACAAAAGGGAAAAAAGTACGCTTCGGCTTCTCAACAACTAAAGAGTAATATCATTCGAAATGCGACAAAAATTGTATCGTGATATATTTTAGAGTGCAGTCGACATTATAAATATTTGATTGGTTAGCAACACGTGTAGGGTTTGTCTTTATTAGTATCGACAGTAAACAGTACCTACTAACAAAACTTTAATATACTCACTACGTGAACTGGTAAAATATTAGTTTTCTTCGTTTAGACAGCGGGGATTAAGGAATTCTTAGTAATGGAAGTAACCATTAATATCACAGAAGATTTAATTATCTCGTGGAAAAATCTGGAAGTTAACTAACTATGTATATTAGCGATTTACTTGATTTTCTAAATAACAGAAGTTTGTTAGTTACAAGTGGTTCAGCCCCGAGGCACAGGAGCCGTATATTACACAACGTTGTGATTCCTAAATAACAGAGATAATCATGATCGAACTATTGCTCTCCGACTTTGCAGTCAGAGTTTCCTTACTACTAATGGATGCCTGTTGTGTGTATCATAAACTCTTTGTTTTGACGCATGCAAGTTCAGGGGGTTGTCCAACAAGGTCGCCTTGCTCTGTGCAGGATGGTGCGTGAAACAGGCTCAATATATAACTGCTTCACAAGCCTGCATTGTGACTGCCTACAACAGCTATTGATAATCGTTACACTGGTAAAAGAGCAGGACAGGGTAGGAAAATATTTAGTGAATATAAACTTTGATTAGTTTTTGTACGTGAAGCAGCAATGACCTGATTTGGGAGGGGGTCAAAACTGACTACAGGGGTTTAACTGGGTACTAAAAAAATTTAGTGAAACCAACTTTTTTTTTTCACGATGTTTGTAAAACGGTCAATAATCATGAATAACCGTTAGCATCATTTTTACACCATTTAGCACTTTTCTGTGCTTGTTTCAGAAATACTATCGAATTAAATTGAAAATCCTACTATGTAAGTTGCTGGTGCTAGCCACTGGATTTTACCCATAAGAAAATTAATAAACTGTGCAGTGTGTTTAATTTTTTTCTTTAAGTACGAATATTTTCACATAATTTCAGTTGTTTATTGTTGTTTCTGCACATAGGATAGATGTCCTATTGACAAAACATTCCATCCCAAGTAGCAAGAATCAATTGGCCCAATTGTACATATCTGATCGTGATAAAGCGACGCACAGGCAGTGAACCTTCAGGATGCACCCGCGACTACATGTGGCGTATATTATGCATAGTGACTATTATGATTATGGCTTCACGTGGGCTACTGTTTAAATGATTGCTCATTCCAGATGTGTAACACTGTGCAAGTCACCCACGCGTTTACCACAGGTGTGCTACAATAGTTATTATGCTTGTGGGCCGTTTATTGAAATGTGTCAATCATTTGAAACTGAGTGGCCCACATTAAAACTACTTCAGTATTTCATACAAACATGTTTACTGAAGCGGCCTGATTAGTAGAGACAGGACATAAGGTGAGTTCAACAACCAGCCAGACTGGACTGTATACACTATATCTTCAGATACTTGTATATTGTCTGCTAATCCACTGAGTGTACAGTTGTACTTGTGTAAAGGTAGCGCGGCAGTCAATGATTGTTTTTATAAATGTCCGTCATTGGTACGAAGTCCTTAAGGTCACGTTTAATAAACAATGACCCGATCGAAAAATTTTCAGACATATACATGACTTAGAAATCCAACTTCTCCTCAGCTGAATCCGCGAAATTTCCGGGACTCTACTGATCAACAACCATTTCAATAAGTTGATGGGAGCCAAGCACCATGGCTGCTGCACGAACCATGGCCCAGCGGGTGGAAGATGAAATCCTAATTATAACTCCCCAGCAAAATAATGACTTTTATGCTGTACTAGGAGTTTGAGACTCCCAATACTGGTATCTGTGAAGAAGAGCTTCAGAGTTTACTATATCATACTAGCAGACGTTTGCCGCCTCTGCCAACAATCGGCCAGCTGAAAACTGAAAGTGTTTGCAACTTGGGATTTTTTCTAACGATGCAAGTGAAGTTGCGGGTAAAAGTTAGGCTATAAAATGGAGCGTCGTCGTCATCTTTGTACACTCTATGCGACGTTTCGTCAATATGCAATAGTGTATCGTTATCCGTAAACATAGACAAAACCTTTCATATTGTTACACCCTACATACAATTATTTTAAAGAGAATGAGTGAAGATGTGTTAATCACTTCGTAGCAACGAAGTGTGGAGTGTTTGCGAGAATAAAATTACGTATGAAGGGACGCAATACAAGAGCGCCTGGAAGTACTCCAAGAAAACCCGCCGGACAGTGGCAACGTCTACAATGTTTTCCACGTGAGAGAATTGCAAGTGACGTCATCGAGCATAGAATTCTGATCCGACACCGCTATTTGGAAGAATCAATAAGGAAGAGCGGTGAATACATTTTAGGCTAGTTCTTATATTAAGCCGGAGTTCGTCAAACATTTTAATGTGTTAAATAATGTTCTAAACAACTTTCGTAAAAACACAGCTTTTCGGAAACTTTCTGCATAGTTCTGTGTTATAACATGTATCAAGACTAACACATTTTAAACGTTAATTTTGTTTATGCAATAAAATTACAACAGCTGCACAACACTTCAGACCCAATTACTGCTCTTTCGTACTGCACCGAAGACGTTATCCAAAAAGCCGCCTGACAGCATGCATGTAAATTTAACAACAACCAAAAAATACCAAAATTAAAACCTTCAAGAAGAATATGATACGTTCGCATTATGAAATTATTAAGAAGAAAGTATTTTTAATCCTGTTTACGCTTATGCGTGTAAAAATACTTCTGCCATACAACATAATTTTCTGTACCAAATTAACTGTTAAAATAAGATTTACGTCGTGTTTTAAAATACTGGTAATATATGTTTAGAAACTGTAATGAGTACAACGTAGAGTTGGTCGTTCTAAGTTAACTTGCTGTCGCCGGAATAAATGTAGAAATTAAGTGAATTTTCAGTGGACAAATTAGAATAATATTACCTTAAGACATTTGTTATGCTTAAATTTTATTTAGAGATTCCGGAATGGAAACGATTTTTTAAAGAAAACTAATCACACATTTTTTTAAAACACAAATATCTAAATGTAAAGTTTTGTAATTAAGTACTTTGAAAAGTCTACAATTGATACAGATCTTACGCGTACTATACTTTTTTTTTTAAATTGCATCTCCAAATATTCTACATGGAAAAATATTTGTTTGTTAATATGCAGAGCATTACTGTGATATTGAGTATCTGTGCTGCAATTAATTACGTTTGACTAATAGTATTCAGAATTGGTATAACGTCATCCTTTACATAAGCAGATAATCAGGAAGAACTTGAAAGCAATGACCAGGTAGTAAAGCTGGTATTGACGACGGCATGTTTGCTCTGTGATGTAGGTTGATGGGTTATGATGCGTGCAAGAGCGGCGTGTGAGAGCGTGAAGTTCAAACACAGTCGTAGCGAGACTTGGCCAGGTCCTGCACACTCGTAATGACACATCAAGTGGTGTGTGTGCTATGTTTACTGGCGACTACACAGAGGCGAGGCAACTGTCCACAAGCCCTTATATCTCAGCTCGCTAGATGACGAGACTCTTGTCAATCATGCCTGTGTTGACAGACTGATATGTCAGTTCACACGACCTACTGGACCAGCAGTGGTAACTGTAACTACGTCGCTATGTGGTCGGTATGTCGCTGGGATCATAGTGTAGCTACACTGTAAAAAAATTGAGGTAAATTTACTCTACATAAGTGAGGGAAACTTACTCAACATGTGTCAAGGAAAGTTACTCAACTGGTAACGTAATGTTTCATTACATATTGGCGCAAGCCCTCTAGGACAATTTGATATAACGCGCGATCAAAACTTCCGAGTGGTTTGTGTGGCGAATACACTACCTTGCGGAAATTTCCACACATATTCGGAAATCAGATTTCCCTCTCAAGGTTTGGGAATATTACCATACATATGATGAGTAACATTACTCACTTTTTTTACAGTGTAGGACTCTTAGGCCGGCTTTACACATTGGCCCAACACCCGACCTTGGAAGGAATCGACCAGTGTGTAAATGGTGCCTGGCAGATCTTGGAATGTTGGCCATGTGTTGGAGGCTTTGCCATTCATTGTCGGTTTTTGGTCCAACCATCAAAGGGATTGACGTATGTACTGGCCTTAACTTGGTCTGTGTTTACACGTTGGTGCATGCATTGGTGTTGTGATTTTATATTCATTTGTAGTTTGAGAGGAAAATATTGTTAAATGAAGTGTTGAAATGGATCAGTGGATATTATTCTGCACATATACATAGAGTATGAATGTAGTTGCAGCTATTTCCAGATAAACTTAACCCTCAATTATCATGGAAATTAAATTAGCTGTATTACAGGTTAAAAATTAATTAGACCAGTGTGTAACTAGCGACTGGCCTTTTCTTGATCGTTGGCATTTCTTCCTTCCAAGATTGGCCAATGTGTAAATCCGGCCGTATACATAGATAGGGACACCTGATTCTCGCGACAAGAATATCAGCTTTTTTCAATACTCTATGTGCTTATCTGCAGTTCTGCTTCATGGTTATTGCCAGCGTTGGTTTAAGCCAAGACGTTTCTCAACTGACCAAGCGAGGTGGTGCAACGGTATCACGTTCGGAAGGAACCGGGTCCAACCCCCGGCTACGGCCATCCAAACTTGGGTTTTTCGTGGTTTCTCGAAATCGCTCCATGCGAAGGCTAGGATGGATGATTTCTCTTTAAATTCGTGTCCTTGTACCAAGATGCATGTCACCGTCTCTATTGTACTCACGGTCGACGAGACATAAAGCTCTATTTTACCTTTCTTATTTGATTGTACAGATCAGAACAAGGTTACTGTGACACAATACACTCTTAGAAAAAGTTATTAAATTAGCCATACGAGTGTATAGGAGCGCTAAGAAAGTAGGTATGGTATAATTGTTTCCCAGACGTCTATGGTAGCACTCATAAACTTATATTTATAAAACAGTCAAATGTATACTGCAGTTACCAGTCTTGTATTGTAACAAGTGTAACAGTCTGCATATTTACAAGACGGAAGTATGGTAACTGTCCCATACTGCGTTTAAGTTAATTACTTCCTAAACATTTTAGAAAATTTTTTACACTGTGAATTGCGTGTAGAGTTTAAGACATGCGGCAGCTAAAATATTCTATGGTTGACCATGAAGCAGAGGTTCAGGTTTGCAAGTAACACACTGAAACAACTCGGTTCAGAATTATTTTCGCGAGAATCAGTGGTCTCTCGTTATAAAAAGTTCAAGTTGTTCAGCGCTGGTGAGCGGTGATGTGAGGTGCGTATACGACAACATCGGAACGGAGACTGGGATACCGGAGACCCCCGAGAAAACCCGCTGACCGACAGCATCATCCGGCATGACTGCCACATGCAAAAATACATGGTCAGACTAGGATTGCCCGCCATGGTGGGAGGCAACCGCATTAGCCACTGCGTTTAACGCAATGCATGTTCACCATCAAGTGAACACTTTTGAAAATGTTATTGTCAAGAATAAGAAGAAAATATATCTCAAACCCTCAGACGGTAACTTTAGAGTACATTTAAAATTAAAAAATAATAATAATAAATTCGATGTAGGATTTTGCACGAATATAGTATGCACCGCGTTATTTCACTGCTTTCTGTACAAATCTGCAGATCTGTTTTATGGTTAATGTAAGCGTGTCTTTTCTCAGATATCTCTCTATTTTACTGCACCAATCAGAAACAGGTTATTGTGACCAGTGGCGAAGCGTGAAGTGTCCTTGGGCAAGCATCGATTAGCAGTGGCTGTACGGCACTCGCAGTTGCCTATAGATAGGGACCCTGTTTTTTCCCGAAAATAATTTTGCCCCAGTTTGTTTCAGTGCCTTACGTGCACATCTGCAATACTGCTTCATGGTTATATCTGTGTGAAGAGCCGTATATTATTTGACTGAGCCAATTATAAAAACTTTCCTGCAAGAACACAAGTCTGTGATTTGCCGGTATATCCCCAAGGCTCGTGACAGTTAAAGTATCCAATCACTGACCACGAAGCAGAACTGCAGATGTGCACGTAAGACACTGAAACAAAGCGAGGCAAAATTATTTTCGCGAAAAACAAGGGTCCCTACGTATATAACAATTAGACTAGAGGCAGGTATACACAACAGCCAGTAGCATGTAAGAGGCGAGGAACTACACCCAGGTCTCAGCAACACGACTGTCATCTGCTCAACGTGTATAGTCGGCTCTCATACTGCATGCCTTGGAACGAACACACCCACGCTTCACCTCTGATTGTGACACAGTACGTCTGGGATTATTTCCTTAGTGGAACCACAAGACAAGTGTCCAGAACATTTAAGAAGACAGAAGCGAAATTACCGATACGACGGCGAACTCAGTCACACACGCCAGGAACATGGCTTCCCTGGCCTGCAACATGGCGGAAACACCTACGGCCAATCAGCGTGAGGTGGCTGCCCTGCTAGCCAGCAGCCAGGCCAATAGTAAACCTGCAGTATCATGCAGGAACCAAACATACACTGGACTGGTATCAACAACCTGAGACAACCAATAAGCTGTGAAGTTCGCCCGTATCAAATAAACCGCCAAGGTATTTCACATCTGTATTAGTATTTAGTCTGCGTCGAGTAAGAGTTAAGATATCCAATCACTGGCCGTGAAGAAGAGCTGAAGCTGTATACATATATAGCATTGAAACCAAGTGTAAACATTGTATCTTGTACAACTTGTGTCTGTACTCAGCTTTCAACAAAATACCAACTGCATGGCGGCTGAAGTGTGCGCGGTGTGTATGTAGTTGTAGAACAAATATGGCAGACATTTAGTATAGTGGCGTATGAAAGTGCCGACGTCGTAGCCAGAGAACAATGTGACATCCAGTGGTCAGTATAGACCCCGCCCCCTTCTCCGCCCCTTCTTCATTGACCCTGGTACCGGGTTATCCAATTACCCGGGCTGTACCGTCCGCAAACATTGCCTGTGTTGGCCTTTCCTTTCAACCCCGTCGACCATATCCCCTCCCTCCCCCTCCCCCCCCCAACTTCAGATCAAGCCTATATGACGTCATACAACCGCGAGCTATAACAGGAAGAGTGATGTAGTGGGTGAAGACATTGTAGTGCTACCAACGTAGTAGTTGGTGATGCTGCAGTGCTCTATGCTATACCTTCATAGTTCCTAGTTTATTTGTTGTTAAGGCGCATTAAGGGCGCCGTCTATCTGCAGGTTAGAGGCTCTGAAGTAATGGAACTATAAGTGCGACATCGCCGCTACGAGCCAAGCGCTGAACTGGCGTGCAACATTCTCGCCTATCCATTTTTACTGTTGCACTTTAAATGTGACCATATAATTTTATTGGTGGACAGTCTGAGCGAAGTTCCGACTTTCGAATGCATTCGGTTGGTGCATTTTCAAAAATTACAGTCTGAAAAAGCGATTTTAGCTATGTTTAAAGATGATGGTTTATCGTAGGAAAACTTGACTGTTTGCTGGGTTTCAACGCACGTTCAGCTTACCAGAAGATGACTGGCTCTATCCTGTACGTAGAGCTGTTGCCCTGTTTGACTGAGCCAATAAGAATACCGCTGTTGTTATATGTGACGACTATTATTGGTCTGCAGACAGCTACGTTGTGTTACACATACATTAAATAATCATATGTGTTGCAATTAACTACAGTGTTTTGAATGGTATGTAGGCATAAAACATTTTCGCGATATACCATCTTCTCTAGCTATGTTATATTTCTTAGAAAGTGCTTTTAATAAGCAAGGCGTCCTAAATATAAAATTTCGTCGACCTTGTCAGAAGTGTATTTTCTGTTCGTAAATTAGCACAGTTGACATATGTGGTATACATATGTAAAGTATCTAGGAAGACATTGAAATACATTTGTAGTGCATAGTAGGAACCGGCAAGCTAGATTGCAGATACTTGTACATTGTCTGCTGCTACACTGAGTGGATAGTTGTACATGTGACAAGGTAGCGCCGCAGTCAGTGAGTGTTTTCATACATGTCTTATACTATCAGTTCACAGACTTCAAGGAAGAGTTTCAGTAACAATGACCCAATCATTATAGCTCGAGTTTGTGGCGAAAATATTTTCCAACCATTTGGTTTCAATACCTTATGTGGGCACCTGCAGCTCTTCTTCATAGTTAGTAACTGGAGGTGATAACTTGCACTTGTCTTAAGGTTCTGTAAGTATAAAACACATGCATTGTGTCATAGTGGCATTGTTGTGATTGGTACAGTCAAATGAGCGATGTGTCGGAACAAAGACACGCTGCCAGTAATCATGATACAGAACTACCGATGTGAATGTAAGGCATTGAAACTAAATGGCGCTAAAATTGCCTCGCGGAAAACTCTTGGATCTACAAACAATGAAAGTAACTCTCGTGTACAAGAGTTCTATGTATAACTTTTACAAAAGCGAACCCGCAGATCTTGTGTGTGTCCACTCATCATTTATTAGAACGTAGTTGTGTATGTGACGTCACAGCAAGTATGCACTGGGCAGTTTGCAGCTTGTCAGTGAGTTTTCATATTGTCCTCAGTTTGCTCCCGTCTGAGCTGAGGTTACTGGTCTCTGGTGCATACACTATGACTGTACACACGACATGAAGACAATGTTGCCAACTACATCAAATAATACCATACATTCCCACGATGAGATATGTTTCCAACATCAAACCCCCCAGCTTATTCCATACACTAGTTCGACTGCTTAACGTGTGGGCTCTCTTAAATTTAAAATGAAAAGAAACGTAAAAGAAAATATGTAATTACATTCCCACTACCCCGCATTCATAAACTCTTCACTAATGTGTGTTGGTATCGCATAATATAAGCTGGCCTTTGCTGTTACAGTTACATTGTTGCTTTTTCAGTTGGCAGTGAATTATCGCATGTAGTTCCGTGTATTTTATATTTAAATACATCATTACTGAAACAAAATCAAAGTGAACCGACATCTCCGTGTTTAATATACTTTAAAATATTTATTTATGATATTATGGACATACCTACTGACTGTATAATTTTACTTAATTAGCGCCAGCAGAAAGTGATGCATCCGGGCAGTTCGACTTCCGACAGTCGTTAGCGAATTGCGTCTAGCACTCCGCGCTGTTGACGTAGTTCATAATTTCACCGACAGGTGGCATCAGAGTTAGACTTTTGTCAGAGATAAGGTTTTCGCCGCTTAGCTTGGAAGCGTTGTACTTGTCCGTTGTGCGATAAATATGGGTTTCTGATAAAACACATCCAAAAGTATTATAACTGACTATTTTTCTCTATAGTAATCTGTAACTTATGTGTTACGATCGCCAACATGAGTATCTTGATTTAGAAACAGCAATTTTTTTTCTTATGTTTTACACACTAAGAAAATACGTTGTGGTTTTCGTTGAGTGCGTCGTCATTAATGGCAGTATAACTGAACGGAATTTGAATTCTTCAATTGCGTGTTTCATTATCACGTGTTTTTTTAAGGTTTTGAGTTATTAATTCGATTTGAATGTGTACATATTTACGATATTCGTAACGGCAATAGTGCGGGTCGTATAAATTAGAGTATATGCACAGAAACCAGTATTAAAAGACGTTAACTCACAGGTATTTATGACTGAGATTACTATTGGTTATACATTTAATTCAATCGTGTATTTAACGAGTAGATATTACAGATAACATTTATCGTAGCAGTGAAATGTAAATGGAAACATTGTTTAAGACAATGTTAATATAAGCACGTGGTAGTGTTTATGTTTACTTGCGGCGGAAATATATAAACTGGCAGAAAATATAAAATAATCAAGGCTTTTTTGAGTGCTCACTTTACTCCGAATCACCTATAAATATGTATATGCATATACTGGCCTACAGGATGTCCCGGGAGGAAAGGGCAATATTCTGGGAAGTGATACCACAGATCATGGTGTTAGAATTACAGGTCTGGACACTCACCTATCTAACAATGCTATTGAGTTGACTCCGTAATGAACTGAAAGCGCCACTAGCAATGAAGTGTTGTTTTAACGTTGCAGTATAGCAGTTCTCCTAGCAGTCCCGACACGAGTTTGCTCCTTGTAGATTCATTTACACTATGTTAAAACAACCCCAGAGTGCCAGTGGCGCCAATATGTCGTAACAGGTTCAATTTTCAACTCCAGTGTCCAGACCTGTTCCTCTATGGTCGTGGTCGAGATAGTCCTATTTGGATGTATACAATGATAAGCTCTTAAATTATTGTTATTGTTTTATTTGCAGTTATGTTCCTCGTTGCAGAGACAGGTCATGTCACAATCAAGGAGGTAATGCGTTGTCATGGAAACGTGTTTACATACAACAATCTAATTTCAGCTGTGAACTTAAACGTTGTGTTTGGCATGACGTGAAACATTTAATGGTTGTGTATTGTGATCTTGTTATTGCAGGTATCAAAAAATATATAAGTGTGTTATTATTTTTATAACAATTTCCTTGTAACGAAACACGAGAAACATAACTGCAAATAAAACAATAAACAGTAATTTTAGATCTTATCAATGTTACATTCAGATAGCACTATCTCGACTACTGTTACGTATTGAAGCAATTCTCATATGAACATTTCTGATCACAATTATGACCAGTATCATCACCTCCCAGAATATTTCCCTTTCCTCCCGGGACATCATGTATATGTAGGCCTATGTGTGTATGTGCATATATATATATATATATATATATATATATATATATATATATATATATATATATATATATATATAT
>PNEQ01034805.1:0-23990 GCA_003012365.1 Medauroidea extradentata | reverse complement strand
CAGAGCGCCAGTTCAGGAAGGAACGCGACTAACGTTTAAATTATTAACGTAAAAGGCCGGGCCGGCGTGTTTTTGTCAGCGGCGAGTTGTCTGTATTGTCCGCGCGCGACAGCGTATCTGTATCCGCAGCAATTAATTTGCCTCTCTTTTGATGTCACCGGTCCTGGCCTGGCTCTGTTTAACGGACTTTTGTTGATAACTTTTGTGGAGCGGAGTTGTGGTTTTCAAAATCATTGCACGATTTCCTAAACATAAACGAAATTAATTCAAATGAAATTATACTCATGAAAGCATAGTTCTTGTATTGGAGAAGTGGGGCGCACGTGTGTATTTCTATGACGCGACATACAAGTCAGCGTTCTAGTACACTGCAAAAATATAGTGGTTGTTTCCTCGTGTGTAAGGGAATAAACCTACACTTGCATTTAAGGGAACATTATCGTACGTGTTTGTGTTAAATGGATACAAATTACTATGGAAACTATGCCAAAACTGTAGTGTAAAATTCATGAACAAGTAAAAGAATATTTTCCACGGAGTAAGTTAAAGTTAGTTATAAAAATAAGAAATTTAAGACGGCATTCATATTAATTTTGCATTTATTGAAATGGTACATAGTATACATATGTATGTATTTACAATTTAGCATATTAAATTAAAATTTGTGCAGATGTTTAAATCGAACCACAGCATCTCACTCAAGTGGCTGAGTATGCTAACTAGTACATTTTGTGTGAGTTTTGGAAGAATGTAACTTTTCTGGAGTATGTTGCCCTTGTGTGTCTCGCATTGTATTGAAGCTTTCATTGAGCCTTCGTTATTGAAGTACACATACACCACTTCCCTTTACGTGTTTGTTAAATTTTATTGTAGAGTGTTTGTGTGTAAATTTACGATTCTAAAGTGCGGACATCTTACATTTAAAATCAAGAAAATTAATACTGCAATATCTCCAGGAAAATCTAGCTATTTTAGCTGTGCATATGCCATGCGCTTTCTTAGGTGCATTTCCTTTATGAATGTACACGGGAATAAACGGTTTTGCTCTTTTCGCAGATATCTTGTACTGATCTAACATTGCTGGCATAGTGAAGATATCTACTGTTTTTCCAGCGAAATATTTCGTCTACAACACCCGTCTATCAATCCAAACAACTTGTTAATAGAATGTAAGGGCAGCAGATTATTACTGTTTATTTTTTACGAACACGGGTTTAGAGCGTACGCTGGATATGTAATCTATTTATTTTCTTCTTATTACTCACTGCAACAACCTAAATATGTACGGACAAAGTGGAGAAGGAATAAACACTTAACTCGCATGTGGAAATACCATAGTTATATATTCCTGGTCCAACCATCTTGACTCCTGTATAATAAGGTATCTCGAAGTCACTCTAGGCGAATGCTGAAGTAGTTTGTTAATACGGGCCAAATTTTCCTATCTCTCTTTCCTCCTCACGGTTTCATAGCCAAGACCACGTGGTCTTCAATGACTCTTATAACGCCCAAATAAGTAAAACTACAAATTATCCAAATAACTAAAACACCAAATGAGTGAATTAATTATTCTTATATATGATTTAGCTATGTAATATTTAAAAAGGAATCTTGATCTACATTGTGCGTACTGGAAATTTTTACATAAAGTAATGTGAACGTGAAATAGCATAAAATAAGATGGTCAGTGGCACAATGAATGTAAGTGATGTGTACGTAATTGGAAATACTTAATGAGCGTAACAAGCGGGCTGGCCAAACAATTGTAGTTGCTTTAAGTGACGGGATGCTGTCTTCACTTCAGCATTCTGTCGTTGGACGAGGGCCAACTGTTCTCAGATGGACGTAGTGGATCAATAGACAGGAATGGACATCGACCTCAGCGATCTTGAGGGGAAAAAGGGGGAGTGAGAAGCAGAGAGAGAGAGAGAAATAGAAAGAGTGGGAAAGTTGAAAAGTTTTTATCTCGTTTCGTGCTAGGGCGACCGACAAACCGTTTAAGTTATTTTAGATCGTTTATTCTCTCGCCGTCGTCACACCACGTCGTTCGTTATCCAGTTGTAGGAGTGCGATTACGTACGTGAAAGATGGCAACACTGGTCTCGTGAAGGGTGGCTACACCTGTGCTGAGAGGAGCTTATTTAAAATATGAAAGTATCGTCTTCTTGCTCATCATTGCAGCCAAACATGCGACTTAGTAATTTCAGAACTAACGTAAGGATGCTGCCTACCGCGCGCTTCAAATGCATTGCAGTGTTCGTAAATGCGTTTCTTACGAAAATATTCCGCATGCGTCCATTGTGCCAATGTACGAAATGAAATACTTCAGAGAAGAACGGAATGTCATACTTAATTAAAATCACTGTTTTTAAGCCGTCCAGTATAGCTAAAAAAAAAAAAAAAAAAAAAAAAAAAGCCTTTTCAAACTTTTGTACTTCAGACTTTCCTCCAATAAAATTATATAATTACCTATTAAAGTCCTGCAGTAAAAATATATAGGCGAGAATCTTCTACGCTAGTTCAGCGCTTGCCACGTGGCGATGCGCCATGTAATGAACGCTTTGTGGTGGGATCACATAGGCGCGACAACGCGACACGACAAAAGCGATGAGACGTTCACGTTTATCGTTATTGTATACACCAGTTTAGCTGCCGCGCGACAAATACTAAAAAATTTTTACATATAAATACTGCATTGACACTATGTACTATCCTCTGGCACGACAGCCACAAGTGTTTAAATTTTACAGTTTTTTTTCGTTCATTTGTAATATATTTTAAATACCCACTAGCATTCCAAAATGTGAAAGTAAAGGCACAATTACATTTGATATTATGGGCACTATGCTAGAATATTTAAAAACACACATCGAAGTAATTTTGTCTTTTTTTAAAATTGCCATAATTGAGGTAAATTTTCTCCTTTTCGGATTTTCATTAAAATTACAAAGGAATTACATTGTGTGTTTTTAAATCTTTTAGCATATAGCCCATATTATCTAATTTCAGTGTAAATTTTTTCATTTGAGTAAGTCACTTTGTTTTTGTTAAACCTATGTTCCTGTAACTTGTAAATTCTGACTTTGGCATGCCGCTGTGGGAAAACTATGAGAATTAAAGTATTTCTACAAGTGGAAAATGTAGTGACAAGTAACGTGTGTAAAATTAACACTATTTTTAATTATTTATTCGTCTTAATTTTTATGTGGCGAAGTTAAGGCGAATTCGCCTTGTCTTACACTTAACCACAGTATACATAATACAAATATAAAATTATGAACTTTTGCCATGTGAACGCCCTTAAGGAGGCCACCTGGTTGGCGCTCTAGCTGCGTCCACAATGTTTATCTACGAAAATAAAACACACTTCACATTACTTGTGATAGTGACTTTCAACCACGCAGGTTGGAAGCATTATTTTAAAGCCCTCAAACTTGGCTAAAATCGGTTTCTTCACGCGGTTGTTTCTCAAGATATGTGTAACGACTTTGTTCGATATTGAGATCTACAAGTACATTGGACTTTTTCTACAAGAACGCATTGACTACAATGTTAGAATCACATCTTAAAGTCCCTCTGTAAAAGCGTTACGGCGGGAAAACAGCGTGCGCGTTTACCACTTTGGCCGTAGAGGCGATATCACAATGTACGTGCCGGCCGTCGTCGCTCGTAGCACCTCATTGATTGGCGCCTCGCATGCACAAATATACCCTTCACCAGGCAGCCTCCTTAAGCACTATACATCGTCGTAGGCAGGAATCAGTGAAGCACTTGCTGTTGGTGAGCATTATTACCCAACTTCGTAACAGTTGTTCCTGTAGAACTTGAGGTGCGTTTTGTTGGAGTTTCCTGGTGAAGTAAGTAGAGCGGATAGGAGGATAGAGGAGAGAAGGGGGGGGGGGCTGATTTCTACGTGGTAATTAGCTGCGGTGTTAATAGCCCGTGACAACAACCAGGTAGCGTCTTCAGAGAGACCACAGGTAGCAGGCAGTGTCATGCTGCCTCTTATCGCAGTATAGACCACTAGAACTTTGCAACATCCTTGCCAGGTGCGGCAGGCGAGACTCACGTTACTACGGCACACATCTTGCGCAAGTACTGGTAGCCCAGACAATTAAGTAACGACTTTGTGGTAAACAGATTCTTCTACCAGTTGGTTTCAATGCATTATGTGCACTTCTGAAGCTTACTTCATAGTAGTGATTGGATGTTTAAGGCCACGATATTTTCTTCTGATTTTGCGATAGTAATTTCTTGAATCCTAAACGAAAGCTGACATCGAGAAACTGTTGCACTGTTTTGTTATATTCAGTGTATATACTCTGTCAACTAATTAGTTTCAAACCAGAACACACAATGGTATCAGCTAATTATGCAACTAAGGGAGTTATCACTAACAAATTGTATTTAATGCTTTATCTAGAAAAAATATATTGCATAGTAAATAATGTTAAACAAAACTACGAAGAAGTTGTCCAGTATCAGCTCTCATTTACGAACAACAAGATAATCGTGAAAGCAGTAGTAATGAAGAATCGTGATCTTAATTCTCAGTTCTCAGAGGATTATACCGACAATTAACAGACGTATGGTTTATTGTGATTGGTGTGGTCAAATGAGAGACGTGCCTAATCGAAGAAATGCTGCCAGTAACCATGAAGCAGAGCTGTCGATATTCACGTGGTATGGACTACTTCCACGACAATCTCTGGCTTACACATGACGTATACACAAGAAGCAGCGGCAGTACTATAGATATAACTACACTGCAAACAAATACCGGGTAGCTGTTTGTTAGCTCCTGTTGTAGTACCTGATGTCCTTATACAGTATTAATCCAGTACACAGCAGGACACTGCACCTGATTTATATCAGATTTAAGATACCAACATGTTTCAGAAGGACACTTATTTTCAAATGTAGAATTAGTTTCTGTGACACAGCCAAAAGAAGTGACAAAAGTAAAAATATTAGGCCTACGGTAAACGTATTAATAATAGAACATGCACGATGGAATAAAGTAAGAAAGTAACAGTATTAATTTACCAAAGAAATTGTACCTACTTAAATATTTTTATACTTGTACATTATGCTACCGTGTTATTTTAAGCACACGTATTGTGAACAGACGAGAGATGTTCGGAATTATTCTCTAACGTATTTGTAATTTTTACTTGCGACTGAAAATTAATTTTATATTTACTTTCAGTTAGAATTATCTTTGTTATAAGAAAGCAAAGATGTGTTTGTAATTTTTACATCAATATTCTAAATTTTATATTTCTGAGCAGTATTACAATTTGAAAACCATACGTCTATTAATTAAATAAAATGTTTTTAATTTTTTAAAAAGTTATTATGTCTTGTTGACTTATGATGCATTTATTTATTCAGAATATGACATAAATAGTTGCTACTTAAACGTACGCTTAAGTAGTTGAATTCCATTTTTTTTTAATTATTTATTTATTTATTTTTTAGTGTAACGATACTTGGTCATTTATTTTCTACTTAAAATACTTAACAATTTTATCAAACTAGGAATATATTAAGTATACTTAAAAAATCTGGCGTACAGTAAATTGTTTGCAATCATGAAACATATTAGGTTACGATGTTAATCTTCGATGCAGTATTCTTTATTTGTCCTCGACATGGCATTCTTCTCCTGGGTTGTTCAAGGTTATGTGATCATCTTACTGCTGCTCTCTAAGGTAGCGTAGTTACGTCTTCCGTTGAGATCGGAGACGTTAACTTTCACGATTTCTGGAGTTTGCGCACTTTCTTACACTCAGAAAATTAACATGTTTGTTGCAGGTAACAATGAGCGTAGGATAATGAGTGAGTTGCTGCTACGTGTACCTGTTTAAGTAATCTCCGATATTGTTTTTTAATTTCCTGAAAGGAAGCGTATATATTATAAAACCGTTGCATATAAATTTTCTAAATATAAAATACGTTTTACTTCGGAAAAATAAGGCAATACAGTAAAAAATTCTCAACAAACATGTGTGACGGTTTCACGATGTATTTTATAATTTAAAAAATAGTATAAAAACTGCTTAGTACGAACACGTGGCTATGAGGAAATACATATCAGAAAGGAGATATTTAATGCACAATTAAATAATTTTACTAAAATAAAATTGTATAATTGTTTATACTACATCGAACAAATGTTAATGGTCTTGTTTTAAAAAATAACTGTACTTGAATTTGAAAGGAAAAAAAAATTGAAAATTATATTGTATGTTTGGGGCTATTATAACTTTCAGATAAATCTGCTTGTTGTTGGTATATAGCCTTTGTATAATAATAATAATAATAATAATTATTATTATTATTATTATTATTATTATTAAGTCAGCTGCTAAAATACTCACGTGTTGTGATTTCCATTTGCTTGGAAAATCGGATACGCAGACATGACGGTCGTAATGTATACAACAGTTTTTCCAAAAATCTTTGTCACAGCATGTATTTTCACAAAAAGAAAGATTTTAGTAAAAGACATACGTGTATAATATTATTAAATTCCCTGGTGGCTACAAACGAGGGAAACCATTCTAAAATTATAGATGTTTAATGGAATTTACTTTTTAAAATTTAGAAGTCTTAGAGGTTAAACACAATACTTTAATTCAATGGACTTACTCCGTTTTGTTCTTTTATCACACTTAGGTATACACAGTTGAGCAAAAAATTGCGTATGTACATTGTTCTTCATTATGTGGTTTTTCATGTAGTTGTCTGCCAAATGAAGATAAATAGCTGAATGTTACATAACGTATGACAACATATATTACTATAACGAACTACCCTTGCGATAAAATAGCAATGTTCTAATTATATTCAACGCGAACAATATATGTTTAATTTAGATTTCCACTTACTTCCGATATCGCAGGCACTTATATTAGTAAAGGCTTGAAATTAACCTCAAAAGTATACGAAACAGACTCAAACTATTTTAATGTAGCTTCGTGTTAGTTAAATTTAAAACCAGAGGCGTTTCAAACTAATATGAATTCGACTAAACTTTAAAGAGACGCGATTTGATTTAGAGTAATAGACCTACTTGAAATTACTCAAGTGAATCCACACTGAGTCTGATGTTCAAAATTGTTTAGCCACTTAGAAATATGAATGTTTCTTACTTTTTGTAGTCACTTGGATTGTTGACGTCTCCTCAGCTGAAGAATTTCCGCTACACCGGAGAAGAAAGCTCGCCTGCCGCATGGGCAACAGTGTGCGTAGGGAAGCTGTGCCGGTAGCCTAATTGCTAGGCGTAGAAGCGCGGGGCTGCGCTAATCGCGCGCTAATCTGGCCGCCCATCGCGCCGTTAGCCTCGCCCAGTGATATGCAAATAGCAGCGGCATGATAATTTCCCCGGCCCTGGAGGATGTCCTCCGCCTGGAGCAGGAAAGCGGTCCAGCGAGGGATGCTGCAGAGTGTCGGCGAGAGAGACAGAGACAGCGTCAGGAACGCGGACGAAGGGAAAGATAAAAGGCGGGGGAGGGGTGCGGCAAATATCCCAGCGTTGTGTCGGCCGTGCGACAGCAGTCGTGTCGCGATCAAAGGACCCCGAGGAGGGAATTTATTGGCGAGCCGGCCATTGTCCCCTGGGAAACAATGGTTTTGAACGCGGACAATGGGACTGCGATGAAGGGGGATGTTGTGAGTTCCTCTTCTCGAATTATTCGGCGTGCATGTGCGTGTGTTCATGTGTCCGTGACGCGGCGAGACTAAAGCTGCGTGATGTGCCGTCCAGGACACTTACTGCGGGAAATCACGTTCCAACTAAACATTCCTTCCTCCTTCTGTCTCTCTCTACTCTCTGTGTTTGAGACGGACACAGTTCACGTCTGAACACGCCGCTGACAAGCGTATTGTTTCACTCTGCTGGTAAATTAAAACTAATACGAGCAGTAGAATGGTGTCTGGCTCCAAGGTAGGGTACGCTCTGATAAGCTCTGTAGTTCCTGTTAACTAGACTGAAGTGTCTGTCATGACCAGGGTTTGTCCCTTTGGTCCAGCTGAGTACGTATTTATGGTCCTCTTTGGTGAGCGCAATTGGACCTTAAAGGTTTCATAATCATCACTTGGCCAACAACTTCGCCTTTAATTACAAGACCTATTAAAATATGTATGAAATTCAACCGCAAATTATTTGGCTTGTTAATGTTGCCTTTTATTTCTCGTCCTAATGCCACTTGCTTTGTTTGGCATTAATCTCACCTGACCTAAGCTCTTTTATATAAAAGTAGGCCTACATTACGTCAATTCAGCCGGCCTATAATATTTTGGCCTTATATCACTTGTCATAGTAATTTTATGCCTAACTTAAGGCCAAATGGCGCGTACCTGTTCTCTCAAGTACTACTCCTAGGAAAGATGTTATTTGTGTCCTGGTTGTAAAAGGAATGCGTGTGTTTGAAATCTCATAAATTTTAAATTGTTTTACTTCAATCTCAAGTCTAATATTGATATTCCTGCAATGTCACTTTGTGACTCTAGTCGAAGTTATGTTCTGTAATATTATCTAAAGAATATCTGGATTTTTACATGCTTCATGAATATATACTTTATGATGAATGATAAGAAAACATGTAATTGTATTGCCATATGCATTTGAAATACTTTTTTGAACGGTATTACACACATCGTGAAAAGGAAATTTTAGGTAATTTTACCGTTTCCTCTCGTTTTTAGTAGGATGTAGTTAAATATTACGTATAGCTTGTCGTTTACAGTGACACACATTACATGCAAACTGTGTATACCTAATTCAAGAAGGTGTGATAGAATAATTGTGAGCTTATATCACAAAGAAATATCTCTCTATTACCACGCAACGTAAAGAACTTTACAACATTTTTTTGGGATTGTATAAATCATTGTAGGGTCTTGATTATATGCATACACGCCAAGTATTTCAACAGGAAAAGTGTATAAACCTTTACTGGAATAAGAAATAGCGTAGCTCTGTAACAGAAAACAGGAAGGCCTTCCTTGTATTAAGGACAGACTTCTGTTCCCTCGAAGAGGTAGATACGCTTGTAAACAAGATGAAGAACAAGAATGCTGGAGAGACGTAACATATAATAGCAAAGATACTAAACGTAATATATTCAAGACACCGGAGAACGTCGTCAAACTGGAAAACAAGCCTCTCTGTACTAGAATTTGCTTGGCTTTTTGAAAAACAGAGGCTCTGGAAAAATGTTCGTGTGAGATGTGAAGTTGAGTGAGGAATGGGAAGAAGGTATTTATTTCACGTTATATACATAACTTTATTCTTTGTCTTGACGAGAAACAGCGCTGGTTCAGAATGGAAAGTTGCATGTACCAAGAAGTAATGTATACAATTGAATATGACATGGTCATCAGTTTAAACATTTTTGCTGTCGTTGAATACTTTTTGTCAGTTTTTATTAAAGATATAAAAATAAAGCATTTTAAAACAACATTTGCTTACACAATTGGTTAGACTTATCGAAAACTCTCTCTCTCACCCTCTCTCTCTCTCTCTCTATATATATATATATATATATATATATATATATATATATATAATATATATATAATATATATATATATATAATATATATATATACAGAGAGAGAGATTTTTCGATACACACACACACACACACACACACACACACACACACATATATATATATATATATATATATATATATATATATATATATATATATATATATTAGCTGCCCCGACAAACGTTGTTTTGTCACATAAATAACTTATTGCAAGTGTGTAAGGATGTGGTATATAAGTGGAAGAGGTCTAATAATAAAGAAATTAATAAATAATAATAATAGAGCAGCGACACCTGGTGGGGATAGACTGGTATCGGCTCGTGGGGATAACTAATCAATTATCACTTACACAGTTATCGACCGGGTTCTAAATTTATTATATTAAAAATATTTACTAAACAGTAGCACTTAGGAGTATAAAAATAGATAAAAACCTATTCGCAGACCTACCGAATGTATATACAAAATTTCACTGAAATCGGTTAAGCCGTTTCTGAGGAGTATGGAAACAAACACTGTGACACGAGAATTTTATATATTAGATAGTATTTTGTCTACTTTCAAACAAATCCAGTTCCAATCCTCCAGCTCATCGGGAAGTTAGTTTAAAATCGACTGGAAAATGTGTACCCAACAGACAGAAATAACGCGATCAAAACACCACACATGAATGCATCGTTCACAGTTACCAGACAGACAAACTGACAAGACAGCGAGTTAATAAAAACGTGTTAAAAAGATCACAACAAGAAAATATTTTTACAACGTTCTGAAGGGTAACTTACCCCTAGTAAAGATTTTTTTCTTTAGCTAAATCTCTAGTTCCTAAATCGATGTAGCAAAATAACGACGTATTAACTGTTTACCAGAAATTCTTCGTGCCAGCAACGTGCTTCCTTACAAACATGGCAAGTACCATTATATTTTATAAGTCCTTCAGTTTTCCTTCTTTACTGACCTTGGAATTCCTGTTCATTTTAGTGAACAGCGTGGTTCATATATCGACGACTTAATATTTTTAATTTGTAGCAAAGTGGTCAAATTACAGAATTGTGTATACAAATAAAGTCTTCATGGTTTTTGTTATTTAGACTTACTTGAACTGAATGCTTCTGCACAAATTTATTTTCTCCATTGATAAACTTGACCTTGACAACGGTATTGAATAATCAAGCACATATTTTTCTACAAGAGCTTGAGTTTGATGAATCTACATTATGGTATATCAGGGTAAATTTACAATTTTTTTTTAAATTGAAAACGTTACGTCGAGTAAGAAATTTCTTATTAATTACCTAATATTTTTTTATGAAACCTAACATAAAAGTAAGAACAACTAGAATTCCAACAATATTACTCAAATATTTTGGGACCGCGTTTTGCACAGCGGCGAGAGAACTCAGCTCCCGCCAAAGCTTTCCAGGGCAGATTCACATGTGGGAATCGTGTCGGAAGATGCCGCTGGTCGGCGACTTTTTCTCGGGGATATTCCTTTTCCTCCGCTCCCTCATTCCGGCGCTGCTCCGTATTCACATCATGTCAACCCTCACCAACGCTAATGTCCTACGTGTTGAAAGTACTTACCAGAATTACTTTACTTCACTCACATAAATATTTCAGTGACTAAATTTGACAGTGTTTGAAACTATCTATTTCAAATTTCAATATACCCTCGAAAAACAAAATCCGTTTTCCGATATATCGATATTTTTGCCAGACGAATAGACGAGTGTTGAGGACATGCAGCTCATGTGTAGTCGACATGGTTGGTATGCTGGGGTGGGAAGGGGAGGGAGGGTGGCACTTAGAGTAGGTCTGCAAGAACGTGCTGACGCTGTCAGTATCAGGAGCTCTAGTCTCGATACCCCCCTCCCCTGACCACCCCTCACTCTTCCATTGTCTGGCACGGGAAGCGCTGACGTCGCCGGGATGTCGGCACGACCTGGGGACGACCTCGGGGAATAGCAGTAAGAATAATAATATTCCTTTCCCTCGCAGAGTTTTTCCTGCGCGTCATCGCCTCCCGCCATCTTCCCCTGCGGCATACACCAAGCGTCCTACACTCAGTGTTGCCAGAACTATCGCACTGTTGGGGTAGGGGCCTGTACAATACTTTAATAGTTTATACGTTGCTAAATTATATTTATAGATTTGCTGCAATAGCTTTAGTTTAAAAATATTTTTGGTAAGTGTGGCAATGTTGAGGCACAGAAGAGATTTGTGTTGAATTTTGGAATTCATAATATTGTTATATGTTCATCTTATACTTGAAAGTTAACCTGCAATTCCGTTGCAGTCATTCTGCATGACAAGTTAATGAAATATTTTATTATTATTTATGTCAAGCAGTTTATCGAGAATATATCCTTTGTCTTATCGAAGAAAAAAATATCGATAATATGACTTGAACAGATGTTACAGCCAGAAAACTGAAAAATACAACACTCTCCTTTAAAGTTAAGTGCTAAAATATGTAATTGTGTAACCGCGTTAAGACGGCAACAAGCTTGAAGTAACCGTTCGTATGTAGATCAGTGATAATGCTTAGGAACATTTTTGTACACTTAGCATTCAATTATTTATTTAATGTTAAATAGCCTTAATTTCAAAATAAAACATTTTAACTAGGCTACTTTAGAATTTCACCACGTCTGCTTTTGAACCCGTCCGTATTTTTTTTTAATCAAGGAAAAATTTCGTCCTTGCGTGTAACAGAACATAATTATTTAACTTTCAAATGTGATATTATGTTCTTAATTACTTTCGAAATGATGAAACGTAAACGTTTACGAAAAAACAAGATAAAGAAAGGGAATTAAAATTAACTTTTTTTATAAAGTTTAAGCTGCATTGGTTTGACGTAGGTCACGATTCTGATTCGCCACGTCCACTTACAAACGCTTAGCAGTTAAGTAGTGGTAATATAAGCAGCAGAATTAAAATTAATTTGAATTTCAATACCACTTCTAATAAAACGTAACCGTATCACATTAAGTTGAATGCAAAAGTTGGTTTGACCTTTTAAGGATCGACAGGTCATCATAATATTTTGCATGAAGATAGTTTATGGGCTGAAGTAAGTAATTATTTTTTCATGCTGAAATGGCTGAACGTATTATGATGGCATGTAATATGCAGATGTCTGTTATTCGAACTAAAATTACCACATACACGTACCAGCTACAGAACTGAAACTGATATCAAACGGTTTAATAGTTTACAAAGAAAAGGGTAACGAACTCAGCCGATATTAAATTATGTATTGACATCAGTATTATGTGTCTTGCATTTCATTCATATTTTAACATAGTATCAACAAGAACACATTTTTTAATTTCTTCGACAATACTTGACGGTGTAGTCACAAGGCAACAGGTAGTACCACGCTGTTTTATTGGTTTCAGATTCATGCTGCCAATATAATGTGACGAAGAATCTTTCATTTCTCTACTTTCGCTGCAATGAATGAAAGAGCGAAACCATTACAACAGTTATTTTTTTTTTAAGATAAAATATTTTTAGTAGACCGCTTTTAAAACGCGCAAGTGATAGGTAGCCTAACTGAAGCATGAATAGTTTATTTAAGTGATGAATTTATTGCATTGGAAATTAAATAACCTATTCTGTGAATTTTCTCAACGGCAGCTACTCTGAACACTCCTTTAATATGTATTGCATTCAGCCTACATGTAGCGTTTCAAACTTTAGAAGTAATTTCACAGGGGAAGTTATTTTGTATTTTTAAGTCCGATTTAATAGTGGTATGTCAAAAAATTTTTAGAAATATTTTATTTTATTTTTTTTTATTTATTTATACACTACAAGATTCAGCTCTAGGCCGGTTTACAACTTGAAGTGTTTAACCTTATAGGTCATTCGGGATAAAGTGAGCACTAAAAATTTAACCTTTGAAAATATTACTAGCCGTTACTGCATATAATTCAACATAAACTATAGTTGCCTTACTGCTTGTGTGGTTGGCAGCGAAACTACGGAATATAGTTCCGCGTGTTTTTCTATTTAAATACAACAATACAGAAACAACATCAACCGAAATCGACATAGTTGTATTTTATATAATTAATAAACTTTTTTTTTGCTAAACGGTATCGATTCTCACTGACTGCACAATTTATCTTACACGCGCAAACATCAAGTGACGTGTCCAGAGATGTTATACATGTCCTGTCGTTAGCTGTTACTAGCGGAAAGATACGAATTGGCTGAAAATATAACTTTAGCAGGGCTTTTCTGAGTGCTCACTTTATTCCGAACTGCCTATATACATAAATACACATTAATACAACAAGAAGTACATTTAAAAAAGAATTAGTAAAAAAATTAAAGAATTGCGCAAAAAAATTTTTTTTAACAGTTACAAACTATTTAGAGAAAAAGTGCCAATACTGTCACTTGCACTATAATAATTCTAATTTCAACTTGCACTATAATAATTCTAATTTCAACATAACAAATTTGTGTACTATAATCTAACGTAAAGTTCAATTAACAAATAACCAATTTATCTTTGTTCTTGTTCTAATACTTTCTATAATGAAACTATTTGCTGTTCTTAATATTCTGTGTGTGTAGAATTTTGTAATAAATTTTTGCAAGGAAAATTCGTAACGAACAGACCAATAGACATACAAGAAAAAAGGCAATAAGACATAGTTGAGAAATTATTGTGTGATTTAAACCTCGAAGCAGTCGTTGCCCGCTTTATTCGTACTAAATCAGAACAAATCTCCCAAAAATCTGACACGCCAATGTGACTGAAACACCGTTGTGAAAAAATAACTCTCTCATTACGGTTAAATTTAGTAATTGTATTAGTTATTGTGTTGTATAATTACGTAATATCATTACTAAATCTTTTTTTTCCCTTTCTTTACAGGTAAGCAGTTGATAGGCGTTCCAAGCTGATGGTGAGTCATAATGTATTTTGCTATAAATTGTGACGGAATGACAGAAGTATATATATATATATATATTTTTATTTATTTATTTATATTTATGTAACCTACATTTCAAGATGTTAAAATAAGGTCATACTCACAACATATTTATATTTCACCACTTACATTCGCTCTGTTCCTCTTCTTTCTCTCTGTAAAATACGGCCCGCTGTTACATTTCCTAATCCAATGGAGTGGATAACGAATGAAATAATGTAAAATGTAAATTGCCCAATCTGATAAACCATTTTTACGTTTTTATTTGGTCAGTTGTTAATAAATATGCAGTCAATTATTTGCTGCGGAATTAAACTTCTGGTACTGACATTTTAGATTTTAATTAAATGATACGTTCATGAGCGTTTTCATATTTTGGCAAAAAACCTGGCCCGTACATGTTTTGACGTCACACGACATATCATGATAGATCGTCAATATTTTAGTTTTTAAATTTCAGGCCGAGTGATGGTATTCTTTATTTATTTTTAATTTTTGTGCTTAAAACTATTTCTCTCGCAAATAATTATATTCTTCTCCTGTTCGACTACAAAACTTTTCTGGACAGATGTGTTACAGTAGTCTTAAGTGTCACATGTATATCTGAAAATAGACAACTTTTGCTTAGATTTCACGTACATTACGTGCCAAATTTACGAACAACAGCTCGAGCAAATTGTCATTCATTTCCATTCTGAAATTAATTGAAAGAGTATATGTATATATGTGTAGGTGTGTATGTATGTAACGTATATGTAGCCTATATATATATATATATATATATATATATATATATATATATATACACACACACACACACACACACACACACTTGAATGCATTGGAATCTTTCAGTTTAAATTTCAGGCACTTTTAGACGACCAAATTATTAGAAATTTTGCAATCTTATTAATAATAGATGACAATAAGTTAATTTTATTATTATGGCCTTTTATGTTCCGCCATTTGTAAAATAAGAATGCCATATTGCTGCGACAGAAATTTTTTTTATTCAAAATCTTTAAAGACACCATCTTGAAACAAATAATTTATTTTATCTTCTGGTTTGTTTTAGGTCTAAATATTAAAAAAAGTAATTTTATATGTATGAAACTAAAAACCCGCTTCTGTAGTGACATAAAGTAAAACTTTGAAAATAATTTTCGAAAATACAAATTTTGTCTAACAGCAATGATAGGATGTCACACAGTTCAGTATAACTTAATTTTTTGTAAACTGAAAATGAGAATAAAGTCAGTAACTATACATTAACAGTAATGTGACAAAAGATGGGGTGCTTTCCACTTGTTATTCATAATGACTACGTGAACGAGAAGCTTGCGATAAAAAATTAATATTACTAACATCAAGCACCACACTTTATTTTCCACTGAAGTAAATTTGTTTCGTCAGTGACGTTATTCTCGTCATATGCTTATTCAGAAAAGTAATAAAGAATTGTGGGAAATTCTGTCGCTATTCAACAAAATATTTGTACCTTAATATTAGTTATAACGTTTTAGTTGATATTGATACAAAAGCATATTTGTAAGTTTTCGAACTACAATTTGTTTAAAATACATAGTGGACACAGTGAAACTAAACGTATAATTAGGTTCAAAAGTTGCTGCAACGAAAGATTTATTTTTTAGTGACTTATTTGTTTTAAAACTGAGCATATGTTTGTTAAGTCAATGACTGTTAAATGTCAACAAAGGCACAACCAGTCGCCTACAATGAGAGACCGTGATACGATATGTCTATGTGAAATTATTTTTATTGGCCTACAAATGTTAAGATATTCTCGTATGAGAGTTCGCATGTGAGGTTCCGTGCAAGATTAAACATTGCGGTTTGCAATGGTTTATGGGTCGTGACGTCCCTAGCCTATGAACGCCTTCAGAAATCTGCACTGTGCTAGGAGAGTCATATATACGACATGGAGTTCTTCTGTCACTTGCATGGCAGTTGGGCCGCGTTTACTTACGTTTATATGAAGACGCTAATGTACTGTTATTAAAGTATCGAAATGATAATTAATCTTGGAAAAAACTACGTAATATTGATGCAGGTAATATTTATCGCATAATTTCATGCCCGTTCAGACTACAACCACAAGAATGATGAGGGAAACAGAGGTATTCAGTTCATAACTGACCTTCCTTCGAAATTGATGTAACGGACAACATAATTTCTTGCAAGATATGTTTTTTATTCGAACTTTAAATGGAAGGGAGGTGTATTTCTGCCCCCATTCCCGTGGAGAATGATAACTACTGTAGAGGAATGAGATATGTGAACTAGGGAAGACGTTGATTATCGGAGACTAGTTGGTCGCGTGTGTGTAGCTGGGAAGGCAACATTATAACTACAAGACGTGTTGAGAGACACTGTGCAAGGTTGGCACAACTGTCAGCAGCGAAGGTAATTACTATAGTCAATACATTATACTTTAACGTAGTGCTTATGTTCTTCACTTTACTTGGCAGCAAAATTTTAATACTGCAATGTAATTTTTTTTAAACTTACTACTGTGGTTATACAAAAAAATCACATGTTCGTAAGTAAGAAGAAATATTCTATACACAGAACTACCTACGAGATGTTACCAACTTACACATAACTAGAGATGATGGAATATCGCGAAAATGTTTTGTACCAACGTAGCCTTGAAAACACTGACACAACGTAGCTGTCTACAGACCAATAACATGCATCAAATATTATAATAGCGGTATTCTTATTGGTTTAGTCAAGTACGGCAGTAGCTTCACGTACAAGGGAAAGCCAGTAATCTTTTGATAAGCTGAACGCACGTTGAAGCCTAGCCAATAGTCAAGTTTTCCCGCGATAAACCATCATCTCTACACATAACTTATCCGACACATAAGTTGGAACAAAAATATCATAAACAAGTGGGTCCCTGGTTAAACGAAAATTTGCTGATGTACTTATACAAATATTTTACCCATGTGACACATTTCATGTGAGATGGCGTAAACAATCTGCTCATTTATCAAGACATCGGTCTGGTGTGTTTTAACTGTGACTGTTAATGGTCGAACACAAACAATATTGACTGATAAAACATTATTGGTTTATTTCTGCAGTTTATTCGACACTTTTAAGAGGCCCCAATATTCGAGGGGTTAGATCTCTCGCCCCCCACACCTAAGTGATCCTAGTTCGATCCCCGCCGGGTTCGGGCAAGGATATTTCACACGAGGGAAACGTGGCGGACGTTGCCCTTGGCCGGTAAGTTTTCTCCACTTCTCTCATTCCGTCACTGTTCCACACTCATCTCACCCTCATCTGAACCATTCTTCGGGTCAGAGAGGGCGACAGGAATGTCTTGCTTGCCGAGTAGCCTGCCCAACATTAACACACTCTGTCGTCTTGCTCAAGGCGGAAACACGTGGTGGATTAATTTTTCATTCATATTTTCCATGATTTAAGCCACTATGGAAGTACTGGCAATATGTTGACATACGTATTAATGTGTTGCTCCAAATTATGCAAGTAACTTGTCCTGTAAATCCTCTTGAATAACCCTGTATTTCAGTTATCTGAAGAAACTCATAGTAATAATCATCTCATTCGTTGAAAATGTTACAAGTTTTACACAGACAATGAAGATGTTGGCGTATATATTTATGAGTTGTCTTATAAAACTAGCATATACATGTTTTCAATTTAAAGAAAAAAAATTGGAAAACAAAAAAAATTGTTTTCCACTTTTTGTTTAAAAAAAAATGACTAGCGATAGTAAAATGTTCATTTTGTACGTCATAGAATTTCTTTGTCGACGCAAAGTTTCTTTTTCCTTAAGAAATAATACCGCCATTAAAAGTTTCTTCAAATGGCAATTTATGATGACATACGTCATTGTAGCACTGAATCGTTCTAGCAACCCAAGAACATGACAATAAAGACAACGTAAGAGACAAGCCGTGTTTGGCTGTACTCAACATGAATAAGGAATAACGTCAAATCACATCATAAAATATAATAGAATATAATTTTGCATGTTGTTGGACAAGTGCGACCCTCAAGATTAGATGTTAGCCAACATGGTGGGAATTAATTTAAACAAAACTTCTTTTTTGAGTTTCTCTGGGTATGTTGGAACCTCAGTAGGAACAACACTAGGCGAGTATGAGACTACTGTGGTTCTATATTGTCTTCTACATTATACCTCCCCAGGACCCTTGACCCACCAGCCAGGAGTGCCAACATCTGGGCCAAACAAAACTACATGATACATTTATAATATCTGCTCTCATTTAGGGTGAAAAAATAAATCTCACCAAATCAGCAGGAACCGGAGAGCATGGCCTAAATTTCTATTGTACGTACTATTATATAAATATGGCCAGTGCGAATATTACATTTAAACAGAACTGTGACGTCAACATTGATACTATGTGGTCAGTGTACCAAAGCTCTCGTATATCGTAGAAACTCAAGCGAGTCTTGGTATATATATGTATGTGGCTGGCTCGAGTTCTCGCCTAACACTAAAATACTACACCGCAGCATACAGAAATAAATTACTTTCCGCAAGTTGGCGGTGTGATTTACGCCCCGGCAAAGTTCGGGCGTGGCTGGCGTGTTTGAAACTGCGCGCCGTGCGTGAACAGGGTTGCCAAGTCGCCGCGTCGCGAGTGTCTCCGGCAACAGTGCGGAGTTCGTCGTACGTACTTCCGTTGTCTCCGCGGACGGTCATTTCCGGATGTACAGGACGAAGCAAAAGTCTCGCCCAACAAGGAAGGAGAGTCAACAGCCAACATGATATACACTAGTAATGTGTGCCATACCGTACAGTCATATACAACGTTCCTTATGTCATATGATACTGCAGTGTATGCAAGACACCCAGCCAAGTTATATAACACTTAAATTTTTTGTACTAACAGATAACCCTCAAGACCTTCCGTTAGAGTTTGTTTCACTCTTCGTAATGTATGTTTCTTTTCGTTTTTTTTTTTTTTTTTAATTCTGAGAAGAACAGTTTTAAATCTGTAATTATATAGCAATTCTACTTACTTTGCGCTAAATTAACCGTCATTGCGAGTCAGTTGTTGACGCATAATTACACTGCAATCACTACAGCAATTTTTACTAGTTCATAATTTGCCTGACTGATTGAATCTTAAGTATACGTTAACAGCTCGCAATACCTGTACTTTAGCACAAGTTAAATATAATATGCTATGAAATCCCATATTTAACATGTTTCTTCTCAGAATTAAATAAAAGAAGGAAAAATAAGAAAATGCTCTGTAGCGACTGACACCGAGCCGTAACACCCCTGGCTACCAAGCTTGCCAACATGAATTTAAATAAGCAATCAGCGTAACAACTAATTAAATTATCGTTACTACCAAAACTAAAGATAACGCTTTTAAACATACCTACACTGCGGAAAATTGTTTTGTGAAATATGTAGAGACAGATATTATTTCTAATATAAATCATAACTTTATATGGTCTTATTTATTGAATAATTATTAAAAATTAATAATTAGATGTATGTTTCACATTTACCAGTCTTGTCTCAGAAATTTCACGTTTAATCTAAGTTTGTTTGAGAATTAACTGTACAGGTGATTAGGTGATTCGAGATTAAAGTGAACCCTTACTTGCTTTGCCTTTCAGATACTTTACATATTCCTTCATATTTTTAATACGTACAGTCAAAGCAGCCTAAGTAACGGTCAAATTATACAGATTGCACCGTTAACCACAAGTAAAGGCTGCAAGCTTTGAGGCCAGGCGCCGCGCATCTGCAGCGTGCACTACACACTAGTTCGCTAGGTTGCCTACTTACCAGGCGCTACTTGTTGTTAACTAAGACAAGGCACCAGCACGTTTTACGCTAAGATTGTTGCGATTTCACTTTGTAACTTAAATAAACAAATTCGTTTATGACCGTTGGTTAATTTCTTTATCTGTTACATATCCTACTCAACGTTGTTTAGGTAACGGAGGTAGCGTCCAATAAATGTGTTTGTTTTAAATATAATACTTATAATCACTACACACATACTAACATTAGAGTTGTATGTGAAAGAGGATTGAGGTTATCATGAGTGTTTTGTATAAACTCTCTTCAGCTAACCAATAACTCAACTCCCTTTCCCAAAAAAAAATTACTTAAACTTCTTTGATCAAACACAAGTGATTTTTTTTCTATGGTAAATTTTGTTCCAAAAATATGGTATTTAAGCATTTTTAAACTTCTTTTCTCTTTAACATGGTATGTTTTATGAAGACTCGTTGGAATTGCACGGTTTAATTAGTCACTAAGGAAATCTCGAAACATTTACTTAGTTATTTAGCTGTTTTGAAGAGAACTTATAGGAGTGACTTACTTACAAAGACGGAAGATATAACGTGAATGTAAGCGAATAACGAATAACACGTGCCGTGATAAGAAAAAACTATTCTATAGTGTGGTGTGAGGATTTACCGTAAAGTGGTGTAGATTGTCTCGAGTGAGATTACCATTCTTTACAGTTGTGTTGGCAGTCCTGGGAATAGCTGTTTGCATGTAAACAGTGTTTCGCCCTGCCACGTGCAACGTCTGCGCACAAACATTCAACTGGTTCTCAAAGTGTCCAGTATATGTAACAAGTGCTTTCCCTTCGAAAGTATTGACCTTACACGACCGACTTCATACTTGTTCAAAACTAAAATTATTAGACTCTGCTGTAATTAGGGGCCGGTATTTTTTACGAAAACTTTCTTTGAATGACAAATGAGGAATGTCTAGCTCTTCTTCCTTATTGGTAGCGTTTCTTTGTGAAGAGACGTGACTTGTTCGATTGTACAAATACGAGTGAGTGAGAGATTTTGGTCAGCGCTTAAAATTGTGGTCTGGTGGGGGAGAGAGGGGTGACAAGGTGAGTATGGAGCAGAATAAATGGACAGGGGAAAGGCTGGAGATCTCCGAGAAAACCCGCCGACCGACGGTATCTTCCGGCACGATTCCCACATGCGAGTCCCAGTATGAGCAATGTTATCGCGGCATCATACTTCTGTGACCAACACACTGACAGTTAAAACATACAATTAACGTTTTGCGAACTGATTTTAAAACAATCTTGATTTCAAACGCGTGTAAGTTTCGTTAACGTCTGATGTTTCGTCACGGCGCTCTGAAGAACTTTGAGCCAATCAAAACTTGAGAGACAACAAGGCTGAAATTCCGTGCTCTCAGTTACTGGGCGCAACTTGCTACTCAGTGCAGCAGTGGCATATGTCGGAGTCTGAGTATCCACAGAACAATTAATTCTAACGTGCAGTACACTGGACTCGTGATATTTTCCAGTCATTACAAATTAACCCATGCTACGACGCACTGTGATTTGTTTACTTCCGTTATAAAACAGCACGTGGGCTAGAATAAAAGACCAATAACGGTGTAGATAGGCGCTCATGTTGACGACGAACTGACTGTACGCAGGAGAGAGGTTTTCTGGTAAGTTTGCGCATGTACAGTCTGTGCTTGTGGTATAATGAACGTCTAATGGAGAAGGGCGATGTACTTGGGTGCACGACGAGCGAGTAATCATCCACACGAGATAGGGCCTAGCTACTGATGACGTCACGACGCCTAGGAGGGTGGGTAAGCGCCTGCCGCTGATGCGTCTTTAGCTCGTAAATTAATACGTTCGTCACCCAGGAGCGGAGGACGGAGGGGGAGGAGAGAGCCGCATTGTTTAAGACAGGAGCGGAGTGGTAATTGGTCGCAGGCGCCTAGGGACCTTGAACCCGCGACGGAGTGAAGAGGGGGAAAAAGAAGAAGAAGAAATACCGTTTTCTTCGCCGCAGCGGCAATTTGTCACGAGGGGTTGGTAGCAGTTTTAACCTTTCCCGCGGAAGCTAAGAGTTTGTCATTTGTTACAACATTTATGTCCCCCCTCCCTTGCGTCTGACGGAGAAGGGACTAAAAAAACTCTCGGCGAATGTTTGTTTGCGTGAGAACCGCCAGATGGGATGGCAGGTCTTATTTTTCACGTGACAATAAAATCCCCGCGCGAGAGAGACAGAGTGACACGGAATGGCGGAGGGAGAATACAAATGGCTCTGCCCGGCGGTAAAAATACGCCTCATATAACCGTCAGTAGAAGTTAATGACAAGTTAGATCCTCGATACGCTGTATTTTTCTCCATAGAGCCTGGAGGTTAGCCTCATTCAAGCACCTTCTTGTTGCTGAGCATTTTTTTTAACTTCATTTGTCTCTTTCCATGAGACTCGACGCTATCGATATCCAAATGACAATATTTTAAGCCACGCTCGGTAGGTTTATACGGATTATGAAGATTTTTTTTCCAAAAGCAATACAAGTACATTGAAAAATCCCTACATTTTTGTAAAAAAAAATATATATATATCATAATTTGTACCTAATAGTTTCGTTATTGGTAAAAAAAAAATAGCACAGTAATTAAGATTTTCGCAATCAACGTATCACCGATTTTGTTATGAAAATAAGCCAAAATCAAGCAAAATTAATATTATTATTGTTATATTATTTGTGAACGGGCGGTGCATTATTTTGTAAAACGGCTACATAGAATTGTGCTTCATATGGCTTCCCTTAGCCTGAAATGTTTTTCGAAAGCACTTAGTTAAAAGAAATAATAACCTTTGAATTTTCGCGCCTGTGTGAAAAAAATATAACCAGCATGGTCTTAAACACGTCGGGGTTATTGTGCACATCAGAAACATTTGCATGATATCTTACACAAAATGAAAACTTGCAAATTTATGTCAGATACTAAGACCGGTATTCCTCAACGTTTTTAAAAGGGTTTAGGTTCAGGACGTTACTTATTCGTGACTATAATCTGTGACATTTCCTTGTCCTAATATAACTACGCATGCGCAGTACGCTTAGACCTACAGACGGCTACGTACGTTACAACGTATTTTACCGCTTGCTGGACGAATATCGCTTTTAATAATAAAATAGAAAACAAAAACATTCGAACCATACAAGGTATTTTACCGCTTGCTGGACAAATAGAGTTTTTAATAAAAAAAGAGAATTCAACAACATTTGAACCATACAGGAAATGAAACCTTGTGACAGTAGGTATACTAAAAATTAACCCATTAGCATTTTGAAAGCCCAAATAATCTAAAATCGACATATTTGTGATTTTCAAAGCATTGTAGTGTACTTAATTTTTTTAATGGTACTACGTAACAAATTCAGTAGCTGAGACGCAAGCCGACCCCCCGTGGCTCAGCCGACCCCCCGTGGCTCAGCCGACCCCCCGTGGCTCAGTTGGTTGAGCGGCCGACTTTGGTGCGAGGGGTTCTGGGTTCGATTCCCAGGTCAGGCTGGGTGTTAATTTGTGTTTGTCCATTGGGTCTCAAACCTTGTCACCATACAAATTGTCAAACGAAAATTGCTGGGGTCACTCGAAATATGTCAAACCTAAAGGGGGGAATGGTTGGT
>PNEQ01034800.1:0-11933 GCA_003012365.1 Medauroidea extradentata | reverse complement strand
TGAGCACAACACACTCCCTTCCCCTCGCCAACTCCTCCTCAGTCCAGGAGAAACAGCCAGGCATTTCCCTCTTCCCCTCCAGGTGCGCACGCATAATTATCCGACTGCGCTCAATAATTGTGCGCGCGTCACACTCTCCTACCTTCCCTAGCTTCAAGGTGCGCGCGCAGCACCCGCCTTCTGCGATCGATAACACAGCGCGCATTACAGACAGCTACCTTTCCAGAAACAAACACTATAAGGTCTGTGACGCACCGCGAAACTAAGCGCGGACGCCACATCTGTTATTAACTTTGTTAATATTTATAAAAATGTTAATAACATTTTGTTACTAACATTTTGTTTGAAACCATTTGCTACCAACAAAAGTTATGAATTTTAGAAACATGTTAATAACTTTGTCACCAACACTGTTGATAACATTATTTTCCCGACCCATTATAAGGCAGTCTAGATCAAAGGTTGTTAGTAACAAATGTTACTAGCAATGTTATCAACAATGTTGCAGGCATTTTTGTCATCAACATTGTTATTAACTTCCATTCATCATTCTTACAACTTTGTTAGTAACAGTGGTGTTTTCAGCAATGTTAACAACACGTTAGCTATCAACATTGCTATAAAATAGTGAACCATAGCTTAGAATTTGTTGAGAACATTTTGTTGTTAACATTGTTACTGTTATATTTGCGGTGTAAACTGGGCTGAAAGTTCTTCAACATGATCCTCCACAGTTGTCTAAACACAAGACCGAGGTTATTGTAGCATAGACGGGAATGATGATTCATTCTGACATTCCCTAAGTAAATTATATCTAAGAACCTGAACCTTATCTTACTAAGGAGCCGAACCTAAAAATCTGGTTATAAAAACAAATATATTTCCAAGTTTAACACGTCCATCTTTATAGCAAGCGGAATGCCAATTTTACTGTTAAATACAAACTATAATTTTCACCATGTTTAGAATTTTGGTACCACAAAGTCAAATATTTACATATCACGCCTGAGAAATAGCTTGTACCATTAATGTTATACTGATAACCCTTCTGGCATATAAATAAAAAGTAGGAAAACCATAAAAAAACATAGAACGGAAACTGTAGTAGGTACATTATTCGGTAGCAATGGGACTAATCTAGGAGTTCAAAACTGTGCGTCGAGACTACAAGCTTAGTCAAGGTGTCGTGGCCGCGAGAGAAAACAAATGTCTTGTTGTAATATTTTAATTTGGTTTACGTGTTTGAACTGAAATGAATATTTTATGACTATGTGTTTTGGCATTGATGTTTTTTATTGGTTACTGTAGAAGGAAATGAATAAATGTGAATGACAATAAAATATTACGTTATTTACATTAAAAATAAACATATATTTTACACACAGGTTTGCGGCATCGCGTATAAAAATATTACATATTAAGGGCGTGTCAAAACGTTTTTGAACCCTTGGATATTCACATTTTTAAGTGATCATTAGACTACTATCGTCCTTTAAAACACATTTTAAAAATGAACGTTACAGTTTAAGTAATAAACACACAATAAATGTCGTCAGATAATTCGCTGTTACCGAATATGCCAAGCGAATCTGATATAAAAATCTAAGTAGAAAATACACTTTGGTAAAAATTCGTAAGGACTTTCGTTTACGAGGCAAGTTTCATTTAAGGTCCGAAAACGACGAAGAAGAAGTAAAAGGTAGGGTAATTCGTAGATACGAACTACACCACGTGAGTCTGTGACCAAAACTAAGAGGAAAGTACTCGTTAGTAAAAGTAAGTTTAATTCTGCTACAGGTTAGAAAAAAAATATGTTTTCTTATGGAAGAGTTTGGCACAGGGAAAATTTCTGCCCGCTAGGTTCGCTGCAATTGCATGTGGACCAGAAAAATACGAAACTGTTGTAATATTAATTTCAAGTACGCTTGGAAATTACAAAAGTCATTTAACTTAATTTTAAAGTGAAAATAAACCAATTTCGCGTTTTGGACTATCAACTTTATGTAACTTAAAGTTCGGGAAAGCTCTGTTGGTCAGTTTGCACCCATTAGCGATACTAGCGCTCAATTTTGCCTGTGCAAAACTTTTAACATTGATCTTTCTGACCTGTAGTAGAGTTAACCTTAGTAAAAGTCATCAAGCGCTTTTTTTTTACAAAAAAAAAAGACGTGGTAGAGCGAACAACCTATCCTACATTCCAGTTCAGTGGTATTTTGGATCTATTTCGTAAGCTAAGGACTTGGAGACTTTTTACCGCAGAGTATTATATGTATGGTTATTTTTAGTAGCTTATTCGTGTGGTACTTTCCATATCTATGAACAACGTTACCCCATATTTCCACTTCCCGGTATTTTTCTTAATTTTTAAGTAAATTTTCTCATTAACTAAAGGCCTGGCGGCATTTTACCAAGAGTATTTTCTGCGTAATTTTGGTCAAGTTTGTGCAACATTCTTTTTACCAAAAATCGGTTGTGTACAAATACACAAGTTGCAAGGTCCACAGCAATATGGTCAAATTAATGAAATACAGAATGTTCCTGAACTACAAATACAAATGCAGTGAGGTGATTCCCTATCCAAAATGTAATGGAAAACATGTAGAACAATGCCGTACAGTAACTCAAAAGAGATAACAATTCTTAAAAATCGACATTTAAAAGATTTTAACTGAAAATAATTAAACCTGTTGGAGATTAAAGAAAAATTCGGCGAGTGATGTTTCTTTACGTAAACCTTAAAGAGTTCGTGGTAGATAAATTAACGCTGAAAACATCAATTGATTTCTACGCTTTTTTTCGAAGCCAATATGGATAAAATACTCAATGATAATCCTAGATAATAGCATTTGCCTACTTTATGAGTAAATATTTATCCAGAATTTCTCATTCGTTACACCTGATCTCTTGCGCCGCAGTTAAATGCGCGAGGTTCCGGCATCAGAGATTGTGTCTCAGAAGTTTGTAACACTATGGAAACAATTATGTTTAAAACGTTGGCTAAAACTATTGTCTAGGATTGCTTTTGTTTAATTTTCGCAAATTTGCTTCAAGAAACCTACAGTTATAGATTAATGCTTTTAGCGTTGAATTATGTACCACGATCGGGTATTTTTTATTGATGTGATAGAAGTAATGATTATACATGAGTTCTATTCCATTTTGGGCAAGGTATCCCCTAACAACGTTTGTACCTGTAGTCCAGGAATACCCTCTAGAATTGTTATTGCATTATTTAGAAGCGTTGGTTACAAAAATGTCCACAACTTTACGTCTTCGGTAAGAAATAAAATTCTTTTACGCTAACGGGCAGCCTTCACAAACTAGTGTAGTATAATGGTTTATGCTGTTGTTTTGTTTCTCGACAACGTAATTGCGCCATATCCGTAAAACGTCAACTGCTGTAGGACATGCCCCAGCCAGCTTTATTAAGAGCTGTCGCCCATCTTGCAGCAGCGTTAACGCGGACCGAAAACAACAGACAGTAGGGACTCCGCCTGTCTCTCCCCTCTCTTAAACCCCCCCCCCCCCTCCACCCAGCATTACCAACTGGGTCGGCTATAACGCAGTAATGGTCGTGGAAACTGCTCTTGTAGTGTTGCGAGCAGTGGCACCAACTATCCGTTCCCGACGACGTGTTTGACCCTCTGGTACCCAGGACGAAACACACTGGGCTAACAGGACACGGAAGAGGTATTAATATTAGAGACGTGAAATTCACGTTCTTATTACGGACTCCTATTTTCAGTTAAAAATATTTCTGCACCAGTTTGTTTCATTACCTTACGCGCACATCTGTAGCTGTGCTTCAAGGTCAGTGATTTTTGGTGTTTTTAACTTTGTGTGTCTCAATATTTCGCTGCGAATAACAAATGTTTGGTACCTATTGCAGTAACCTTATTCTGATTGGTACGGTTAAATGAGAAACGTATTTCTGCAAGACACTCTGCCAATAACAATGAATAGAGATGATAGTATATCGCGAAAATATGTTGTGCCAACATACCCTTGAAAACAATGCGGTTACTTGCAACATTTATGATTGGTTATTATACCTCTGACACAACGTAACTGTCTGCAGACCAATAATAGTCGTCAAATGAAGAGTATGGGGGAATACAATGGTAACCCACAATTTTAAAATGTTTGAGTTTTATGCTGGAACGCAATAGTAAACTCATGCTGTACACTACGATATTAGAGATTACGCAATATAACCACAAATGGCAGCGCAGTGCACAAATGATTCTATTGCAGGCCACGCTTTCGTAGATAATTACACCAATCAAATAGTGATAAATATTATTTTATTATTGTGTAGTTGCTTATTTTTCATAGGTTATACACACTACAGTAACTAAATCATAATTTTTTAAAATTACGATTTCAATTAAATTTCGTAGTCAAATTGTACCTTCTCTTTACATGTGCATAACTCAGTTGTGATACATTGTGGGTTACCATTGTCTCTCCCCATGCCCTTCAAATATTAGAATAGCGAGAGTCTTATTGATTCAATCAAATTGGGCAACAGTTCTACACACAAGCGAAAGCCAGACATGTCTTCATATGCTGAACGTAAGTTGAAACCCTGCAAACAGTCAAGTTTTCCCGCGATAAACCATAATCTCTTACAATAAAGCGGAACTGTAGATGCGCATATAAGTAGAGACGGGAAAAATTCACGAGTTAGCTGACCTGTAGGCTAGCTTCCAAGAATATATGTGTACCTGTGTCCTCAAGTAGACAGAAGATGCTCACCGTCTGCTCGCTGACAAAGTGAACTGGGTCTGCATTTAGTTACATTCTTTAATTGGCTCAGCGACTTCCAAAGAGATGTCAAAAAAGTCAAGGGCCGGTTGCAAATGTGACGCGAACTTATATTTTGAATTCTAGCTTGAACCCAAAAGAAAACGCGAAATTTGAGTAATTTAAGTAATTGAAGCAAGTTGGCGTAGATCTAACCTTGGGTGCAGATATATTTATCTGGCAGCAGACTGGAGTCCTAGTTAATATGTACTCATCTGTCTGCTATTGTTCGCCGGCAGTATGTGTAGCGCGCCTGAAGAACTTTTTTCAGCATGTAAAATGCCCACTGTGCTGTAATGTGGGCACACACGGATACAAAGGCCCGGAGCCAATAACGCCACTGGGTGTGTTCGGCCAGGGAATTCTAGCCTGACGTCAAATATTAACACGACATTTCCAATTATCTGTACATACTCGAGAATCTGCAGGGACTGGATAATTTCGCGCATTCAATTACCTACATGTTAGAATCAACTATCCTATGCATACTCAAGCCCCGGCCATTTGTCAACTAGCTGCTACTAAGTGCAACAGCAGGCAATGAATAAACAGAGCCTGAGTATGCATAGTACAATGCATTATAGCCTGCAGGTCATTGAATTCGCGAAATGTTCCTGTCCCTAACAATCTGCAATTTCATTGCTCTTCAGAATTTGTGAGATGCCACTAACGTATTTGACTTCTTTACATGCGATTGGTCGCAATATCAAAGACATTTTAATGTTATTGGCTCAAAATGTTCCCCCGCTAAAATCTACGGCACTTGAGGCCAGTGGAAGACGTTGGACGAGCGAGCAACAGCTTGCAGTCGTTCTTTTTTTTTTTTTTTTTAATTCAGAAAATACCGCGAAATTTGCAGATTTCCAAGGATTAGACTATTTGAAAAAGGTAACTTGGTTAAACAATGGATTGAAAAATAATGTGTTGTCAGGTGGTATATAAATTTGCTGTTTATGGATTAAAAATATATATATATATACACAATTTTTTCAATTTTTTTTTTTAATGAACCTCGCATTAACGATCGGAAAATTTCGACTTCATCCTTATTAACATCCAAGTAGAATGAACAATTAACTCATAGTTAATTAGACACGGCCTGAGTAAATATGAGCCAATAACAATCCCGCAATGAAACAACGGCCCAATCCTGTGCCTCTGGGGCAAACGTGCAAGTGGGTCAGCAGCCAATGAACAAATCGCGAATGTTGGAGCATACGCAGGACTGTGGAGGCCACTGTGATCACACACAGAACAAACGAGAAAATTGTGTTGGCTCCTGCAGTAATTAGAGGGTCGTCGTCAAACTACAGACTACTCATCAATCAGTTCTTCATATATGCACACACTCTCTGCCTGCCGATAATTCCTTAATTACCTGACAAAGTTACATTGGTTCGCCTGTGTCAAACCAGATCTGTAACCAAGGAACTGAGTAGTAAGTGACGAATATGAAAGCAATTAGGATGGCAAAAACCGCTGAACTTCAAGCGGACGCTTCGAAGTTTTGGATCTGTTACGTTCTACCGGTACATGTAAAATCTAGTACTTAGACAGTAAAATATTTAAGTTTCCCACTAAACATTTGCCTGCTGTTGCAGAAATTGAGGGGGTGGGGGCCTGGAAATAAATTACGAATAATCTGATTTTTTCGCGATTGCAGCGTCTTCGAACTGCTTATTATAAAAATTGTGTCAAAGCAAACGTACGTTTTAGCGAACACTCTATTTCAGAAATAAATAATGAGAGTTCCTATTTAAAATTGCAACTGACCCTCTCCGCCCCCCAGTGGTGGAGGAAGGGATCACATTTTGGCTAATTGGTTGGCTTCCTTCCCACAGAAAAGATTTTGTTTGCAAAGATTTTTATTCGATGCGTATATTTTTTTGCGTCATTCCATCTTTGTATGTAATTTAACCGAACTCGGTTCACATACAGTACGCACAGTAAGGTGATTTGACTTTTGTGCAGTTTGTTGATGTCATGCACACATTTTGGAAATGGCCGGTTTTCACTTTTTTGCTAATATAACATGTCTGGTAAATTGTTTCTTAAAAAATTTAATCAAACTTGGTGTACGTATAGCAAGTAGTAAGGTGACTTTACTTCTATGTATTTTTATGTCCTGTTAATATTTTCAAAATTGTGGCATTTAAAACATTATCTTGTCTAACTTCAATGTTTGTAATATTTTCATGTCGAATTGAAGTTTGAATAAAGAAAGCTCATTTCTGTTGCCTGCTTGTGGAAATGCATAAACTGTTTAAATTTTTACTGTATATATATATATATATATATATATATATATACACTAAGTATTCTTGAAATATTATTACATAACGCGCTAATATGTACATGAAAATATCTAGTATAAAGAAAACTTAGAATCTGGAAAGAAAAGATAAATGGATATTAAGAGACGCGCTAAAAGTAATAAAACTAAGTTATTTTTGCAAAGATTTAAAGTTTAAAATAAAATGTATGCAAATGTAGTGCTTACAGCGAAACGTATTGACGTTTCACTTCACAGTTCAGTGACTTAACCTTCCTCCATTTTGCAATAGAGATTCAACTAATTAAAGTTCTTTAACTTTTATTGCTTCTGTCTGGCTATGAACTATTTTCACGCTGCATTAATTTTCAATTTAAAATATTACTAAGTAAAGTAATAACATTTTTAACATCAAAGAACTTAATTTTAAGTTCTTTGGATTAATTTTTTTACTAGACATTTAGTTTTGCCCCTTATCCCTAAAGTATATATTTTTTTTCTGCCATAAATCTTGGCAGGAGTACACACAGAAACTCTCCAAATGTTTTGTACTAAATTTTTTGGGTACCCGTTCTGAACCTATTACCCCATTTGCTGCCCCCCCCTAATTGTTTTGGAAGGAACCTTTGCGGACAACAACTCACCGAAGTGTAATCACAGTCGGGCGAATGGTATAGGAACGCATAGAAGACGAACAAACATACATGCATTCATTTTGTACAGGCTATAAGGAAATTAGCAGTCCAAACTCCAGCAGGTGATTCCCTCATAGAAAGAAGACGGGCATTATGTAGGACACTTTCAGGACAAGTGATTAGTAAAGGAAGAATGACATGCTTCCTGCCGCACTGTTTTTTGTCTGTTTGTTTTGTATTCATTGTTCTCTAGTTTTACCCGTCATTTGACACTTTCTTTGGGCTATTTATCTCATGTTTGTTTTGTGTTGTCTTTCTAGAAATACAGAGTCTAATTATCTTCCGGAATTATGTGTGCATTGCACATTTGTCGATTATTTCTAATACTGGCTATCATTTTTCGTTTAATTTGTCAAGTCTTGTTTTTTTATTCTGAATTTCCAACAACCTGACAACATTCTGTCGCAGTAGTGATATTTACATATATATATATATATATATATATATATATATATATATATATTTATATATATATTTATATATATATATATATTTAATGATTAATTTAAGAATATGCCATTCTAAATAGTTTTAAGTTGTTTGTAAAGACGTACGTCAACAGAACTTAATGGAGTCTGTGAATTAGTATTCACTGCTACACAGTATGATTATTAAGTTCCTGGGTGCATGAGCTAAATCCATACTGACATGGACAATAGATGAACCAATACTCTCACGGGAAATAAATGAACCATCGTTTCTACGTGACTGTTATGCGCGACGGTTGTGGTAAATTAACATAACACACCAATTTGTATGCTGCATATGTGTACCAATTACTAGGTTTAAGAATGTGTAATTTTTATTTTGAAACACATCCTACCAATAGACTTCCAATAATAAACTTATGTAAATATATCATCCTGAAAACATTACTTTTGTGTAATAAAATTAAAGTGAGTATTTAGGACCCCAAGTACATGTTCAAAAAAACACATCCCACTTCACTTTACTGATACGTGCTGAATAATAATGGAGTATATTTATTTGAATTATTATTTTCCGCCAAAATTTTAAAGATATTAGAAAGAGGTGATTATTGACACAATGTTTATCTGTACTTTGTTTACAAATTACTGCCATGAAAATAATAAGCAGGTTCTAGAACTACATTTAGGTTATTCACAATATATAATTGTGTTTTTAAACTTTTGCTTGTATTCCCATGTCTGAAAACGTGTACATAATTTGAAACCATCAAATGCTAAGAAAATAAATTATTTTTCTTACTTTTATTTTTATGTCAATCACTGTAATTCGGACGTAAAAACCTCGCAAGCCACATAACGCAAGGTCTTCGTTGAAGTCTCCGCCCAAAAATTAACATTAATATTTGGCCCAGTCCACTTTTATAAAATAAAATTAACATAATGCACGAAGCACTTATCTGTATCTTCATTCCACACGTCTTTCATAGATGATATAAGCTCACACAAACAGTATACAAGTCTACGGACATGGCTGTCCATGGGTAGGACATTATTGATCCTTTCGACGAATCGGAGCGAGCCCTGCCCGGAAATGACGGGTGACTGCACAGCTGACTTCCGATTGCTTGGTTTAACCCCACTGCATCCAAGCTTCCTGTAGTAGGATACGAGAGAAACTAGCTTGTTTGGGGGATTTCCTGTACTGGAGGTAGGGTATACAGAGTCAGGAAATAGCAGCCTGGTATGTGTATTCTGTAACGATGTCCCATGCATATCATCTCGAGACTACAACAATAGTCCATAATTAGAGATGATGGTATATCGCGAAAATGTTTTGTGCCAACATAGCCTTGTAAACACTGTAGTTTCTCGCAACATGTATGATTGGGTGATACACGTCTAGACAATTCGTAGTTGTTTACAAATGAATAACTGGCGGCAAATATTACATTAGCGGGATTATTATTGGCTTAGTCTAATGGGGCAACACCTCCACGTGAGATTTTGTTAAGCTGAACGTATGTTGAAACCATCATATCTAATGATAGTACATCGCGAACATTTTTGTACCAACATAGCCTTGAAAACACTGTAGTTTCTTGTGACGCGTGTGTTTGGGTGATATGCGTCTGACACAACGTAGCTGTCTGCAGACCAATAACAGGTATCAAATATTACAATAGTGAGATTCTTATTGGCTCAGTCAAATAGGGCAACAGCTGTACGTACAAACTAAAACCAGTAATCTTTTCATAAGTTGAACTTACGTTGAAATCCAGCAAACAGTCAAGTTTTTCCGCGATAAGCCATCATCTCTATCCATTTTTTAATTCAAAGAAAAAAATTATAACGAGATTTTACGAGCACGGCAAACACAGGTTACTGAGGAAAGGACAATTTTGCGAATTCAATGCCTTGCATGTTAGAATTTACTGTCCTGTACATACTTAAACCGCGTATATTCGTTTATCGTCTGCTGTTCCAGTCAGTAGCAGTAGTGAACAAATGGTTGGGGCTTTGGTATGCATAGGACAGTGAATTCCAACGTGCAAGTCACTGAATTTGCGAAATTTTCCTTTCCATACAGATTACATATCCATAAGCTTATCTAGTACAGAGCTGTTCCTACATTAGCGATTTTTAATAAACAAAGTGATTAAAAGATTATGTGAAATTTTTACTTAGTCCATAAAATGCTAATACATTAAATTTTTTCCTGAAAAAATAAATATAAGGAACTATTTTTATCTGTCGCACAGCTTCTTGCAAAATAAAGAGAAATAAATAGGGTTAACCTATTATTCTTCTTGATACTATGGTTTCAAACGCCCGTACCAACGGAATGTTAAAACGTAGGACTAATTTTGGTAATAATTTATATTTTTAATTAGGTACGTATTGCTTTACTTCCTGCATGAAAAAGTACTCTATTCTAGGCAAATTAAATATTTAATACGTAGCACTGTGTTGGCTGATTTGTTATTTATCACGGTATAAGGTACATCACGATATATAGTATGTTTCCCCTATTGGTATTCAGTAAACACGTTCGGGACCGTTTAAAATTGTAACAGCCAATCGTCCATCTAACACAAGAGTTAGTCACATTCCTGGTCAGTCCGGTGATTTCTCACGGGAATGGGTGGTCATTCGATTTTTTGCGACTGTTTTTAGATCACGTCCACAACAATGACCCGAAGTTGTTTCGTACAGGATACCCAAGTTTTGCTATTTTGAAAGGTAAGCGATTTGTTGATGTTTTTTTTTAATTTACCACTTTATAAACGGATTTATGAGATACGCTCACTTTATCTTGGCCAAGAAATAATTTGTTTCATTTTTCGTGTTATTCCTCAATTTTAAAGTAAGCTTTACTTTAAACCGTGTAACTTGAACTACTGTGTAGGGATGGGTCTTCAGTTGAAATTTAGGAAACTTTTTAGAGTGTAGTGTGAAAAATACACGACCGTCTCTTCAGCAGCAGACACATTCAACAAGATGTTTCTAGGGCATAGCGCGGGCTCTTGATACAAAATGCTGGATATGCAGATTCTCTTTTCTGCCACCATCCATCCCAATATTACCAACATTGCTCTCATCCAGCAGTGCAGTTTCGTCTGCGTATGTGAATACGCCAGGGATTACGAGAGCAAACTTGCCTCAAAGACGCGTGGTCTTTTACATTCTTGAAAGTTTCCGTCTATATCAGCACCAACAACGAAAAGTCGCTGACAAAAATATTCCGGGGCTGGTAAGCGGTTGATTAAAATGTTTCCAAAGATGATTTTCAAACATTTTCCTGATGCACTATGCATTCGGTAACGTGTAATGCACTCGTATGTGTGCAGTTATATTCGAAATTACTCATTACTAGAATTTAAGTTCGTAACTTGCAGCCTCTGAAATTATTTAGAGTTTTTTTTTACTTGTTGTAGTAAATATAGGTGTAAAACTGACAAATTTTAATTTATAATAATATTGTAATTCATTTTCATAAATTATGGTCTGAAATATTTAGGAATAGGCAAAAGGAACAATAAAAATGCCAGTACGCACGACGTCGGACCCGAAGAACTCAACGCTGGCTTCACGACACCACCTTCCTATCTAGATCCTTTAATAAAAACACAAACACTACACGAAATACATTCACACTGCGTTACTGACGATGAACAATTTTACATGACATGTGTAGCGCCCTCAGACGTACTGCAATCAATAAAACGCATC
>PNEQ01034799.1:0-11932 GCA_003012365.1 Medauroidea extradentata | reverse complement strand
TGTACCACTGGACATACGACAGGACATGTGGTTGCAGTTGGATGGTGCGCCGCCTCATTACGCCTGTGTGACGCGAGACTACCTAAATGCAACATTTCGGGACAGGTGGATTGGCCGTGGTGGACCTGTTGCATGGCCACCCCGATCCCCTGATCTAAATCCTTTGGACTTCTTTTTGTGGGGGTATATGAAAAGTGCTCTGTATGACACTGCAATTGTGGACGAGGAGGATTTGGTGGCAAGACTCGCAATTGTAGCAGGCAATGTGCGAGATATCCCAGATATCTTCGAACGTGTGCGTGGCTCGCTATTGCATAGGTTGAGGCTGTTCTGCGAACGTGGTGGAGGTCATATCGAACACCTCCTGTAATGTAGCCAATTTTGTATGGATCCATAAAGTAGACATTCCTGACGACATTCAATGCTTGTGCTTTATTGCTCCTACTGTGGCCGCAACAATGTCAGACCTGGATTTTCAGTCGTTGTGCGGACACATTTCATATCCCAGTATTTTAATCATTGGGTAACACAATGTCCCTGTCCATAGGCCCACATTCGGAATGTAATCAACAAAGTTAGAGCTATCCCCGTGCAAGTGTTTATCCCCCATAGAGTAATTTGTTATTCCTTTATGCATTAGCGACATACGTACATGCCGTACTGATATTCTTTCACAATGTAGTAATGGCTGTTTTGTTTATGGCTTCACGGGTTTCTGTCTTACAAATAATCTTTACTTAATTTGTCCAACCCACATTTATTGGCACTTTATCCGCGTCGTGCATAGGCATGTTTTTGTTTGTAAACGTATGTCAGTGCAGTATGTGATATGCTTCAACAACTGCATAACAGGTTGTAATTGTCTGTGAGTGTGGTACACATCCTTATCTTAGCGGATGTGACGCTTATTGCGTACTTACCAGGCACAGAACAGTTGTGTGCATTTTACTCGTAAACGGTGCAATGTAGGCATTTGCAACAAGAGGACATGTTTTGTCCTTACGGAGTGCTTCATGGAGTAGACTACATTTCATGTTCCACAACGACACGCAAACATTCATTTATGCGAATTTAAGAAAGCAACCGCTATTCATTTCATGAACGGGGGTGGTTTGAAGGCTGTACTTATTTGATGTTACCGATCGCACTCATTCGTACCATCACCCAAATATTCATTATTTTACTCTTAACCGTTTGAGATATTTTGACAAAATACCGTTTTCAAACCCGATTTTCGAAGGCTTATTACGCCCTTAATATTCACTTTTCGGTAGTGTCCACTACAATGTCTACTTCATTTTTCATGAGGAATCACCTCCCGGAGTTTGGGCAAAGAGTTTCCGAACACCCTGTATATATATTTCTTTTTGCCAATTTATTTTTAGCTAGGTGATGCCGGCTTTAAACACAGAATTATCAATAATCAAGATGATAAGGATTCAATAACTAGTCTGATCATCTTGATTTCATTTTGAATCTCCCTTAGCTTTTCAGTTCTTACATTTTGTCATGACTATAAATATATAAATAATTACAAATTTTATACACACACATACACATGCAGACAAGGTAAAACCCTGTTAACAAGTCACTGTGGCAGCTGAAAAATGTTAACTTATTAACCAAGGTATTCGTAGACATGGTAGAAATGTGTGTGTATACAATGTGGATGTGTGTGCACATACATGTTTTAGCATGCGTGCATGTGTTAGAAAGACATGTTAAATATCTGAAAAATAGTTGTGGCTAATTGTTTTATTTCAGCTCAATATCTTAAATTGTAGGCTGCAATCATACAGTAAACCACTATTCTTGGACATTGCAGTATATTGGGAACTAAAAAAATAGAACTTTTTTACTTCAGACTAGAACTGTGTCTACCATTCTATGAATTCCATGAAATCAATGCACTACACAAATCTATCTCCAGTACTGTTACTTACCTTTCTATATAGCAGTGAACAACATGCTATTCGTATTCTCATGCCAACATAGCTAGCACTCATTATAGCATGATGTTCGAGAAACTGAGATACAAAGCCGAGCATCACCATCCCAGTGCCGTACAGGAGCGCATCTTGTCTTGTCATTGTGTTTTCAATTGTGAAGAATTCTATCACTTTTCCCAGCAACAGAGGTCGGGCTACCCTGCAATTATTTGTACAAATCAAATCTCTGACTAACATATAGACTATATTTGCAAACATCATCATATAGAATAACCCTACATGCTGGACTACCCAGAAGCTTACAGTCACTGATCTGTCAAATATGAAATGCAGCACTAAAACATGAGTGTCAGAGCCGGATCTAGTTTGCTAACGTGATAGCAAACCTGCATTCACTTGAAATGTTGCAAGTTCCATTTGAACCATTTTTAACTCCACCCAGATGACATTATACCGCTCTGAGCCCCTGCATATCACAGTGCAGCCAATCAACATTAGTTTGAAATAACTAAGTTTAACTGTGGGAATATTCAATTATTCTTTATTAAGGGCCAGAATACGGTGATCCACGCTCTGCTGACTCAGTTCAGAGGTTTAACTTTACATTATTTTATGTTGTTATTGGCTGCATACTGAGTGCTTTACTGCATAGTCTATTATACAGGCTCAGACCAATAACATTTCAACTTGCAACCACCACTTTCTGTGAGAGCAGTCAGTGCGATAAACTGAGTGTTTAACCTATATGTGTGAGTGTGTGTTCTTGCTAGTGTGCACTCTATTGCATTATGTACAGTGTATATATAGCTGTATGGAGCTTCCTGAACAAAGCAAGTTGCGAAGATGGCTACCGACACTATGGTGCTGCGGACTAATTTTTTACATTTTCAGGAAGAGATAAGTATGATAGTGCGGTAAACAATAATATTTTAAGGGTCGGTAATGTAATTACGTTCAGAAAAGTATGACTATCAAACACACGCGATGGATGGGTTAAAACCACTGAAAACATTTAGTTTTGATGGAGATTTGTCCGTAAACTGTAAAGGTGGAAACAACAGTTACAGATTTACTTGACAGTGACCGGAGGTGTGATCAAGCGATGAGGTAAAAATCGCAACATTATTACACATGGTTGGAGAGGAAACACAAGAACTACATTATGCGCTGGATGTACCCGAGGCCAACATGGACTACAATGCAGCGTTGCAAACTTTCTCCCAAGACCAACCACACTGTACAGCAGCACAAATTCAATAATCACTTTTAAGATAATAATGAAACTTATGACTCGTTTGTAACAGCACTCCGGTGATTGAGTAAAACTGTGCTCATGATAACCTATGAAACTACTTGATCAGAGGTCAAATAATATGTGGAGTGCCAGTTTTACTAGCTTAGTGCAAGTGCCATTTTTCGCTAGCAGCGAAATGGCAGGAAGGGATTAGCGGCTAGATCAATACCCTCCTAAGCACAGTGGCGCATGCACATCTGCCGTGTTCCTCCTCCTTACCGCCCCTCTCTTGCCATGTACCCCCTCCCCGCTGCCCGTCCTCCAGGATGTTTCCTTGCCATCATCCACCCCTTCGGTTGCCACGTACAACCTTCAATTTGGCAAAGATTTTCACCATTATTTACCGCTAAAAAGTTTGCATGCACATATTGTACAAGACGTCACCAACACAAACGTACAGTACTTTGCTAGGCATGTCAAAATTGGCCATCTTTGCAAAGAACACTTAACACAGGAATTTAGATTTCAACTGTATTTACTACTATTACTCTTCACAGGAGCGCACGTGCATGGCTGCAAGTTGCGTGTGCAAGAGACACTGAGATATGTTTTGTGCGAGTCGGCTCTCTCAAAAATGTAGCCTCGTCCATCTTCCCTGGCATTATAACTTGTGTTACCTGTCCAATAAAAAGCTTCTTGTACATTTGTCCAAAATTTACAACATAACTTGTCAAATCAAAAACTGTACCCTTGTTCCGGTTCAGTATATTTTCTTCTGAAATGACAACTGCTACTCTATTAGTTGATAGATCTGCAAACAAACATTCACCTCACTTTTCATATGAGTCGCGAATTTGTGGTGCTCTTACGCTCCTCCCAGGAGCAACTCGCTGTCCTGTCTGCTGTTTGTGTTGTCAAGTGATGGCAGACAGAAAGTCACATTGACTCTGAGACTGAGTTGGGCTGATGCAGTGGGTTTTACCCTACCAGCTTCATTTGCACATGCATTTAGGTCACGGACTTCACTTGGTTCTAGGAAATCTACTGTTCTTATGCTCCTCCCAGGAGCAACTAACTCGCTGTCTCTTCTTCCTTTGGGGTCTGTTGACAGACTGAGGATCACAATTTCCATGACGCTTTGTATTGAGAAAGTCAGTTATAACTGAATTGTCATTGTCATCTTCGTCTGTTGTACAAACACTTCCAGGTAATTTGGAGAAAACTTTCTTTGGATCAAACGGAAATATGCCAGTCTTTCGAAAACCAGATTGTATATTATCACCAAACTTTCAATCTTCAAGCAGTTTGACACAATTCAGTTGTAGTAAGATGGGAAAATATTGTTCGTCGACAGATGATTTTTTGGATCCTACTCCCAGCTTCCATGTTTCCAGAACACTTCTCCAAGCTTGTTTCAGTGGCCTAAATACAGCCACATCGAGATGCTGACATAAATGAGTGGAATTCGGAGGTAGGAAAACAAATGCAATGTTGTCGTCCTCACATTGTTTAATCACCTCAGGATTCAAATGAGATGATAGATTATCCCCTATGAGAACTTTCTTTCCATCGAATTGCCTGAAATACGGAATATAAATAGTCAGAATCCAGTCCAGAAAGGTTGCTGCATCCATCCAACCAGACTGAGTCCTATTAAATCTGGTTCCTTTTGGACTACCATTTCCAAAGTGTCACATAAACACTGCGCTTTATAAATAACACATGGCAGAAGACCTGCTCCATTTGCAGTTGTTGCAAAAACAACCGTTGTTGATGATTTGGAAGAATTCATAACCCTTTCTGGGTATTTGCAACATCTATGACACAATTTTTTTTCCCAGGGTCGTCACACAGACGTGTTTCATCGTAATTCACAAGTATATCTGGATGTACGCCTGCAATGGAATTCCCCAGATTGTCAAAATATTTGACAATATCCTCACATCTAACTGCGGTTATGTTCGTTTTGATATTTTGAACAACTCTTGGAGCAATTTTTACCTTGTGCCTTTTCATGAAATGACAATGTTTAGCCAAATCTGTGCAAGGTAAATTGTTTTGGAATTTTTTTGAACTGTTCTTCCACACCTGTCCAGAAGATGTTTCACGAAACAGTGAAAATCAAATTCGCTTAGTGGGTAACCCCAATCTGCACAAGTAATAATCCTATCCACCAACTCCATTTCAAATTCTTCTGGTAAAAAACCCTGGCCACCCTGTTTTTTAAACTCACATTTTACATGTCTGTATAAAACTATGCCAGGAATGCCAAATTTTAAGGAGGCTCTCCTGTGAGACATACTCTTTCTGATTTTGAATACAGCATTTTCAAGAGTTTTTTCGTTATATTTTTATTGCCAGTTTGTGAATGAGGAATATATGTTCTTGGCATGGTCGTGCAGCCGTTCCCATTCACCCCACTTTGATGGTTATGTTGTCAAATCAACAAAAATTACTCTGCAAAGTTTATTTATTTTATTGCATTCTGTTTGACCCCATATACAATAAGTCGTGGGGGTATAGAACTTGTCAATTTTACATAAACATATTTTACAAAGTAGGCTACACGTAACTCCAACACTTTAAGTACAAGACAATTACAGTACAACAAAAGGGAAGGCAAAAAAAACAATATGATACAGCACATCTACTGTAGCCTACAATATAAACATAATATATTAAAGTCGTGATTAAATACATACCGTTTGGAGAAAAAAAAAGTTTTAAATGGTACGAAAATGGTACAGCACATCTACCACACAATATATTACAATGGTGGTTACATGCATACTTCATAAGGAGAAAAGTTCATAATAGTACTTAGGTTACACTTTCATAGTTATACATTACAATAGTAGGATGTACAATACATGATAGCTTCAGTTCATTATAAGTTACAGCACATATGCTCTAGGTATTGGGCAGTTAAGATGGACATCTGGGTATAGAATGTATCAGGTTATTAAAATTTCAGTTTTCAGCTAGGCTACCTTTTTTTAAGTTCAAAATGAAACCCTCTATTTCTTGCAGGGTCTAGAAACACGTATTATAAAATATTTTACCAATTACTTTGTTAAATTGTTCTACATTTTAACGCGTACCTCGGGTGAGATCGGGATAGCGAACTACACTGTTGATGTGGAGAAGGGCGCCAGCAATACTCCCCAGGTACTGCACTTCGAGACTCTTAGGCCTCAGAGTGTGGTTTGTTCGGTGTGTTCGGTATCCCACCCGACACGTTGATGTGAGTGATTGAGTGGTGAAAGCACGTGAATGGATTGACACATATGACACTGACTATACAGGGACTACACACTTACTAGATGTTGGCCCCCAGTATGGCTGATAACTTACGTTGCTTACATTGGCAATATTAGGTGTCTAGAAATGAGGTAAACAGTATTTCACTTACAGATGATATATTATGCTTACGTTACGCAGTGCCAAAATAATGTCTGAATTACGCACGCAGCGAGGTAAACGTAGTGATGTGTCCCTTGCAGTAACAATAACCCTAAAGCACACGATAGTGCACGTGATAGTGAACTTTGCGTAGTGACTACGACCGGCTGGTATATCGCACATGGTTGGTGAGTGATCAGTGTGGAGCTGGTGTACGAAAGGTGCGTCTACGACACCAGAAGGTGCACCTCCTTAAGCAGCGAGGGGCTAGCGGCCACTATGATGAATCGTCAGGTTTGCTTGGAAGCTGGCGTAGAGAGTTGAGTTGCGGTGAGCACGTGCCTAACTAACGTGTCGCAAGGCAGCCGTTCCCGTGCACGTTGTAGTGTGGTAGGGCTCTACAAGTGATGTTAGCGGTACAGTGCGAAAACTGTGGCGAGCTATGCTAGGCCGGTGGTGGGGTGAGTGGCACGTAACACGCTGCACACAAAGTGATGCTCTCAACGAGATGAATTGCGTGAGTGCGTGATAATGAAATGAATGTTCAACGTACTGCTCACATGTATGCTGAACACAATGGCGGTGTAATAACCTGCACGTGGTCGGTCACAAAAACATGAATTACGCCCTTAAAATGTTACACAAATATAAAATAACCCTAGTAACGCATTTGCAAAATTATGCTGAATAAAACAATACCAAAACTAACCTCGTATGGTGAAGGATGAGTGCCGATGTCTCCCGATACAAAAGTACCTAACCATGTGGCGGTGGTGATGCCGACATGGAGTTTAAGTTAAAAATACCAAAATTGGTCACAATTATTAGGTTAAGTGAATGCGCAATGCAATGGGAAATATCTGGTAACGTGTGCTAAGCAAAGGTGAACCGGTATACTAACGAGACTATGGGAAACTAAATCAGTGAAACAAAAGATGATGAGCACACGGACAGGCAGAAGACGATGACGAACTGCCACGAGGAAGGCAGCCGCTAGGGGCTCCTTGCCTCGCTACGGGGTTTACACACTTCCGGTACCTAGTGCGTGTGAAATATTAATATTAATATTTTATGAAAATGGCACACACTAAATTACATAATAAATGGTGCTACATATTTTGCTGATAGTGAATGATGCATTTCTAAATGTCTGCTGAAAACACAAAAGTAAACATAGCGAACGTGGTAACCCTTGATGGCCTTCGGCACACACTGTACACTGCTGTTTGATACAAAATACACTTCGCACTGAATGATTTGGCATGCATACACACTGTGGGGTTACGGGATGATTATGGGAGAGTCTGAGAATACTTTTCGATGGGTGGAAAAGGACACACTCGCGCCGTTATGGGCTGAGCCCATACGCTGGCCCTGCAGCCGGCATCAATTTGTTTCTGAAGCTATTTTTGTTAGTAGCATATTATACATTCTAAGACCAATATTGTAAAGACCTTTTTCAAGAACTAAGCTTTTGTGCTGTACGACCCGTAGTTTATGACTGTTTCTTGTACAGTAGTGATGTATATTCTCATTTTTTAGGTAATTATACATATTGCACTTAACAAACTTAAGTAAATGTATGCTGTATTCTGTATATACTGTTGTTAGAACGAGGGGTTTGAAGATATTTCTTTTTTTTTTTTTATGTTGAATACAATGCGTACAGCCTTCTTTTGTATTATGAATATTCTGTTACTGTGGCTAGAGTTTCCCCAAAATTCAATTCGCTACAGGCTGCCGGGAGTGGAAAATAATTTGTTCAAGATTCGGGTGGATACATTTCTGTACGCTGCCTGTAGACGTGATTCATACATATGAGGCGTGGCCTGCATGATAATAGTTCAAAAAACTCTTACCAGGTTTAATTATCAAGCTATCTGACACGACTGAAACCATTTGCAGGTGACACCGGCCCGTGACAGCACCTCTGACCTCTTCCGGGGCCCACAGCGGAATCTTCCAAAAGCTTCCAAAATTCCTGCTCTCTTGGTTCTACAGCGCTAAAAATCTTTGACCAATCAGCTCAGCAACTTCCAATCGCTAGGCCACGCCCCATGGTTAACGACCTCTCTGCTGCAGGCAGTGTCATCGTTTATTTTAATTATTTTCTTTCTTTTCTTAGGCAACAAATTAAATTAACACAACACACCTTGATTACATTTAATATTACATACGTAATTACCCTTAAATTTTTTTACTTATCTCTAACTGCCCATATTATTATAACTTAATAACTTATTGGGCATAACCCTGGTTGGCTGTTTGATGGTAGGGGCAGTCCTGTGTTCCCAGCCCCCAACCCTCGTGGGGAAGGGAGAGGATGTCGTGTAGTAAGGGGAGAGGTCTGTCTGTAGCGGCCCGCAGCGCCACGACAATGGTACGGGGGCGACACTTCCCCTTCTCTCAGAGACATAAGCCGCCCTCTAACCCAGTGTATAATTTATAAATACTGTTATCTGGACCAATTACATGACCACTATTTTATTACATTTAAAAAAACGTTAGGCTATTAATTAGAGGTGCCAATGAGGCCCCTTAAAAATTCCACAGGTAATAACCGAATGAAAGTGTGCAAAATATACCATTTGTAGAGTTTTTGTATCTAACATAGTCTGAAGGTATGTAACATGAAACAAGTTGATGAAAGTTTATGTTGTAATGATTGTATATGACGTAACCATGATAGTTTCATGTCCAATTGTAATGCTAAAAAATTTGCAACTGCTACTTCTTTGATTACGTTTTTGTAATAGTTTGTTAGGATTTACATGTCACCTCTGCCTTGTTTAGTAGAATGAAAGTATCTAGTTCTTTCAACGTTCAGTACGAGTCTATTCATTTAAAACCAATTCTCTATTAATGATAGTGTTTCCTCAATTATGTGTTTAAGACTATCTTTATTACTTCCTGTGGTGACTAAACTCATCTGCAAAAATAGTTATTTTTCAATTTTCAACATTATTCCTCGTCTCAATGACTGGTAGGCTTAGGCTATAGTAAAGTGTATAGGTTTCTGTATAGACCTATTCTTATAGCAAGATTTAATAATGACATTGGATAAACCATGTATATCTTGTGAGGTTTTGTCTTTAAGGTTAAGGTTAGTTTTTTCTAATTATTTTTCATTTGTTGGATGAAATACAATTTGCTTGTGATTTTGTATAAGGCTATCATTTTAATTATTTCATTAAATTACATAGGTTTTGGATTACGATTTAATGTTTCACTTACATTTAAATAGTTGAAGTTTAAAATATCAGATGTAATAATTTTTCCTTTTGCAATAATTTCAATTTTTTGATTTTGCTTCACAATTTTCTTTTCCATTTTTTTTATTTATTACCTTCCATATGTGTTATGGTCTGTTTATATAATTCTTTCAATTTTCTTCTGGTAGTTGTGGTCCCTGTACTAATCCACTTTGGTTTCTCATTTTTATGTAGGAACTATAGTATTTGGCTTAGTTTTATTAAATGTAAAAGGAAATCATTTTTCGAATTGAAGCAGAAATATGTTAAGAAAAATATTATAATTAGTGTTTACATAATTAAATTCAACTATTTCTTCCCAATTTATTGCAGCTAATTTACAATTAAAGTATTCATAATTTACTGGACTGTATTTTCTAATTTTTTTATATGTGACTGATAATAATGTAGCTGAATCATTGAGAACAACTTCTATGAGTTGTGCATAATGATTTGACAATCCTGTATCAATATTGTTAATGGTTAAATGCCTTTCAGACTCACTAATTAGGGCCTACATAGTCTTATAGCAGCGGCTGATGTTGATGTGTAGTGTGTGGATTCCATTTGTTTATTTTCTAAACTGTAAGCATATAAATATTTTCAAGTTGTTGCTTAGTTCTGTTGTTAGTACTAAAGTAAATATTTAAGTCGCCACATTTTTATTTAGGTTTTACTAGTGTATGTGTGTCAGCATATTTTCAAGTTGATTAAAAAAAATGTCTTTACTTCACGGTTAGGAGGTCTATATAATGGTATAACAATAATAGGTGTTACCTGTGACATAGTTTCAATTGCTACAAATTCAAACTGACCATCATCATTAATGTTTCTTGGAAGATATGATTTAACATACTGTAGCAAGCTTTCTTGTACTAAAATGCAGCTTCCCCCATAACCTAAACCCTTTCTACAATATATATTAACCACTTTATAATATGTGATCCATTCTACTTGGCTTTCAGCACATGTCAACCAATGTTCAGTAAGAATTTTTGGTTCAAAACATTATTATCCAAATTCGTAAACGTGTCTTTCAAAACTGTGTTACTATTGTTAATCGTGCAACATGAACACCATAACTAAATTCAAACTAGATTTACGTCAATATTAACCCGTTTAAACTTGCATTCAAAAATTTCCGGCACATCAAAAAACAACACACATACAAGGAGACCATTAAGGCCCGGCTACAATAGAAGTCGCGTTACAGTAATACGTTACAACAAGAGATGAGTATACGTACGCTAACGCCGATGGCTACAACGTGAGTTACGCATTATTCTGGCGCATCGCGCTAAACGCAAAGCAGTAAAAGATGGCGAACTTCCAAGTTTTAGCGTTTAACGTTTGCCGTCAACCAATCAATGCATTCTACGTCATAGACTGTGCAAGTCAAATTGTGTTTAAATTTTTGCACTTGAAGTATCTAAACGACTCCGTAGGTACACAGGAAATACGGGAGGGGGAAAAAATAAACATTGCCGGCGTTAACACGCTCAAAATACATTATTGCTTAGCAACTACAAGTCTGACGTTCGAATGTAACATATTTTTATTGAAATTCTGTGTTGTATATTTCATGAAATGAATATATTTCTAGCATTTCGATGAAACTGCCAGACAAGCAGATTGTTTCGTTTTTCAAAAACGAAACCCAAGTTACATTTTTTTTGTGCCGCGTCTGTGGTCGAGACGTTACAAATCATATACATTGATTATTTATGTGTAGAAAAGTTTGTAATTTGATTGAGAGACTTGACTTGGTTTCGAGGACACGTGTTTTCCAACAATGTGGTGTAAAATTCTCCACGAAATTTTTTGTTTTACACAGTATGTTCCTTTAACCTGGGGATTTACGAAATGTCTTGGCTGAATAGTTTTACTACCTTAGATCTGCAATGAAAACATGTTGGTGGTAAACCAAATATTTGTCTGTGGCAAATGGCATGTTATGGAACAAGGTAGGCCTGCTAACAAAAATTTTATTGTAATGATGTCGGTCCTCCTCCACACCCTCTGAAGCTTCAAGCCGTTGTCTCTCCTCCCTCTATACAGTCCCCTAGTCAACCTCTCACTCAGCCTGCTCCAACCTC
>PNEQ01034798.1:0-11931 GCA_003012365.1 Medauroidea extradentata | reverse complement strand
CTGTGTCAAAAGGTCTTTGGTGAAAAGCCTCACAAAATTTTGAAATATGTGTCGACTAGATGGCTGTCACTTTTGCAGTGCATTGATAGAGTCTTGGAGCAGTGGGACCCTCTGAAAATGTACTTTTGTGAAATGCACCATGATATGACTAATTCGAAGTTTCAAAAAGTGAAAGAACTGTTTGAAAATCCCTCTACCACACAAAAATTTGTGAATACATTGCTAAGAAGTGGCCAGTTAAAACGAAGTTTCTAGAACATTTGGAAGTTGCTGATGTTTGTAAACGAAAAGACAAAAGTTTTTCATCAATCGAGTTCTTGGTTGACCAGTTTCCGAAGGTGCTCACTCAAGATGAATGTGAATTATGGGAAACAGAGTTTAGCCGCTTCCAGTTTGATTCATTTTCTGTATCTAACAGTGACAGGGTTGATGAAATCTGGTTTAAGATATCCAAGCTTACAGATTCATCTGGAATGAAAAAGTACTTGTCTCTAAGTAAACTGATGATGGCAGTCCTCTTAATTCCTCACAGCAATTCCCCAACAGAGAGGATATTTAGTTTAGTGAGGAAGAACAAGACAGAGTTCAGAGCGAATATGAACACCGAACTTCTCAGTGCTCTGTTAGTTCATAAAATGCAACTGATTTCCAAGAATAAATTATGTCGTCAAGCGACATTCACAAAGTTGCAACTGCAAGATGCAAAGCGAGCCACTAGACTTTACAACTTAAAGAGTGTTGCATCAACTTCCACCCAAAGTTCTTCCATTGACGCAGCTAACACAGATGAGGCAGTTGATGATGAGAATCTGTAGTTGGTAAGTGTATTATATGTTTTATTCGTAATATGCTGAATTATTCAGTTTTTCACTTAAAAAATTGTTATAAAACAATATTTAAGATTTAAAAATTTATATTAGGAAAACTGCTGAAATAGCACCATTTTGCACCTTTTAATCCAAAATTTTCCGGGGGAGGGCCCCCTCTTTAATACTGCAGAATGGTGAAAAGTCGTATGTTGCCCCCTTCCCCCAAACTCACATTTCCTAACCACTACTAATTACTCTTTCTGAAAGTTGGCATCTCTGGTGCTATTGTTGAGGTATCTGCATTTTTGCTCAAATGAATTACAGCCAGCTGGTGACAGGCTGTACAACATTCAGATGGTGATCGACGATCTGAAAAAAATATGCGGGGGTGTATTACCCATTTCAGAATTTGGTAATAGACGAGGAATTGTTACTTTTCAAGGGCTGTTTGTCATTCCTACAATACATACCCAGCAAGAGAAATAGATTTGGGATAAAGCTTTCCATCCTGTACGACAGTGAAACTGGGTTTATTGTAGACTTAATTGTTTACAATAATCAAAGCACAAACATTACCATTGTTGGTGTGTTGGGTACTTCTGGGTCAGTTGTGTAAACAATGATGGCACCATTTTTCAATAAAGGCCATGTAACCAACTGGTATACCAGTCCACAGCTGTTCCAATATTTGCTTGAAAAAAGACGAATGCCTGTGGAACTGTGCGGAAAAGTAGGAAAGGATTGCCTCCAACTGCACGAAAACTCAAAAAGTGGTAATCTGAAGCTATGCACACACAAAACATGTTGTATGTACGATGGCAGGACAGAAGAGAGGTAACACTTCTCAGCACAATGCACTACGTGGAAATAATACCAACCGGTTAGAAGGATAGAGGGACAGGAAATTATATTCTAAAACCAAGTTGTGTTTGAGATTATAACTTGAACATGTGTGGCGTCAACAAGTGTGACATGCTTCTTAGCTCTGTCCAATCTGTAAGAAAAAGCACAAAGTGGTACAAGAAACTTTTTTTTTACTTTGTAGACTTCACATTGCTGAATGCGTATGCTTAGTATAAAATGAAAACGGGACAACATTTTTAAGTTTGGCGGACTTTCAACTGAAAGTAATTTAGAAAATTGTTGAAAAATACGCAAAGCCTGCTGAGCGAATAAAGCGAGGAAGACCGTTTCTCAGAGAAGCCCCCACAAGACTTTCTGGGCAGCACTTTCTTACAACAGTACCTCCAACACAAAAGAAGGCTCATCCCACCAAACCATGCAGAGTTTGCTCGCAAAGAAGATACGGCCCTCAGAAGCGTATGGAGACCATATACCTGTGTGAACAGTGTGTTGTTCCTCTGTGAACAGTATGTTGTACCTCTGTGTTTGATTCCTTGTTTCAAGAAATACCACACACTTTCGAAGTTTTGAATCAGAAATAGTGAATGGATGTACATAGTAGATTTAATTTTTTGTGTAAGTACAGTAAGACAGAATTTTTTTCTCTCCATATTTTGCTGCTAAATTCAGGCAAACATACAATATTGACAGTGTTGCCATGTTCAGTAATTAAAGGGTTAAGTGAATGTCATGTACCATACTTTTTAGCATAGTAAATGTAGTCTTTGAGTTTTGGACGAGTGTAGCATACTGCAATTTTTGGCACACCTGCTCTACTGATTATTTCTATTGTTATTAAGTGTGTTGTGATTTCAATGTGTTTAGCCAAGCGTTGTGCGGTTATTTTCAAATGTTTACCTTAAAACCAGAGCCTCCATTAAAATATTTTCTTGGTTAAAAACTTGGGAAAAATATATCCAGCAAAATTTAAAGACAATTACTAGCTTTGTGTTACACTGTTAGGTACATGTACGTCAGTAATTTGTGCGTGCCGTGAAACAGGTTAGTTCTAAAACGCTGTGAACTTCACATTTGAACACATGGTAAAGGATTGCAAATTCTTTGATGTGTTCATTGTTGATAAACTTAAAGGTAAGTACGGGCACATGACCACGAAAACTAGACAGGTTAACAATGCAGGTTTTTCTTTTAGTTGAAACATATAACACAGCCTTACTGCGTGTTCGCGACGGATGGTGACTCACTTCCACCAGCCAGCAGGTGCACAGACAAAGGAGACATTATTTACCTCGTTTGGATGTTGCCTGGTATAGCTGTTGGGGTGCCTTGAAGGGAGAGGCTATTTAAATAATGTGATTAGCAAGACGGGAAATCAAGACTAGTGAACACATGTCGTGCAGCTACGGACATTTATTAACACGCAGCTATATACAGTATAAAAGTGCTCAGTCATACTGATCAGGTCGATGTTTCATAACAGAATGCTCTCTCTGGGCCCAGCTTAGAGGCTAGATGTACAATGCACGGCGGCAGCTGTGCATATTGGAGCACCTGCTGAAGGGCTGGTGCACGCAGATCCACTATACTGACGTCTAGATGGTAGCTGCACTCGTGGCTCACCTCTTTGTGCTTCACCACATCTGGTGTCTGGCCTGCAACTGCCATTGTTCGCTGCCAGCTTCCAGCCAGGTGCAACCACAGCACTCCGTTACCACCGATGTGCCCACTTCAGAAAAATCAAGCCTGGAGAGGACCAAGGGAAGCGGACATGCAGACCAGAGTGTGTTGCCCGAGGTGCTGAGCAGGAAGAGCGCAGGGCAGAGTGCTGAGGCTTCTAGGCTGCTCAACACTACCAGTGAGCTGAACGCGGCCGGTGCTGCCGGTGGGCAGTGTCCAGGCTATGGATGGTCTTCCATGGTGTGCACTGGCTTGAAGCGATCTATAATGGCTGTGACTTGTAGGCCACGCATCTGTAGGGTCACTGTCTTCAGTAAACATTTCAGGATTGGGTAAGGACTCTCGTATGGTGCCTTCAAAGAGCCACGAGAATCCTCTCGGCAGACAAAGACTTTAGTAGCAGTCTGGAGGTCCTTGAAAACAAATGGCCATTGTTCACCATGGTGTGAACCATTGACAGGCTGAAGGTTTAGGAAATGCTGGTGGATCCCTTTAAGTCCTGGAGCGTCAATATGCCGGGCAACAGGGTGTGTGCAGAGTAACTCACCAGACAGGTGCATAGGCTGGCCATAAACTCACTTTTGAGGCACAGAGGTTGACTCGCCAGGCAGCCCTTACTTTTAGTAGGATGGTAGGGAGAACATCTACCCATCATTCAGTATTATGGCAGCAAATGGTTGCTATGAGCTGGTGATGCAGCCTTTCCACCATTCCATTAGGGGCAGGGTGATTCCGTTTTCCGAAGGTGGGATGTACCTGCTAGGTTAGCGAGGTCTTAACACAGGGGTGACTGAAATTTGGGTACCTGATCGGTGGTTATCTGCAGTTGTGTCCAGAATTGTGCAATCCATGTGGAATAGAATGCTGGTGCCACTGTAGCTGCCTTGATGTCCGCTACTGGTAATGCCTCAGGCCAACTGGTGAAGCGATTGATCATGGTGAGGCAGTAGCTGAAGCCTTGTGATGACAGCAAGTGCCCAACCAGATTGAGTTGCACATGGTCGAAATTGAGCTGATGGTGGCAGGAAGGACACAACTGGTGAGGAGACATGTCAGGAGATTTTAGGTTGGTGATATGAGAGACAAGCATGTGCCCAACGCATTTGTATGGTTAACTTCACGGATGTGTTGATTCCTAGGTGGACGAGCTGGTGAACTGTGTTGAAAGCTGCACGGTGGAAAGGAAGTGTGATGAATGGCAGAGGAGCTGGTATTGAAACATCAAAGTGCACCTCAATTGCCGTTTCTGGCAGACGAACTTTGGTTAACTGGAGATCAGTGTACTTCAGCAGAAAAAGATGTAACTCTTTGTCTGCTGCTTGGGACTCAGCGAGGGCCTGTTAATCTGATTTAGTGACTGCTTCTACCTGCGACACAGTGTCGGAACCAGATACACGCACTTATGTCCGTGGTTAATTGACTGATGAAATGAAAATGATGAGCACGGTGAGGAGAGTACTTTGTCTGGGTTCTTAGTGAAGGGGTGGAAAATATTGTTTTGCAATGCAAGGTGTGGGTGAAGTCCTGTATTTGCAGGATGGGGTACCAGCCCAGTATCATGCTGGCATTCAGGACCCTTCCACCCATACAGAACAATGCCAAAATCCTTTGTACTCTAGGATCACTGAAACGTTTATCTCCATCCAATGCTGCAATAATTAACCTCCACTCTCTATCAGCAGTCTCCTCCTGTCTCACCCTTATGTCTCTCGTTTCAATCAACTCTCGGCCCTTTTAACATCAAATTTACCTTCAAAATCATCTTGCCCACTCGAACATACAACTGAATTTTTAACTGCTTCTTCTAATACAAAATCACTAGTACAATTGCAATGTCTGGTCAACCGTACCTCAACAGACTCCTCTCCATTTGCTGCAGTTAACTCCCTTAATTTATTATCATGTCCTTTCAACTCCTCAATCTCAGCCTTCAACAACTCAATATCATTCTGTATCTCTGCCTTAATTTCACTTGTTTGCTTAGTAATAACTTCAACCAACTTATCATTCTGTTCATCAAACATACCCTGCAACACTTTAATCAAATTTAAATGTCCACAATTATTCAATTTTAAAGCCAAACTCTGAAAATCTACCTCAAAATGAATATGTCCCGCCATGTTTTAAATTCATTAATAAACAGTTACAAGATTTATATTAAGCTTTATCACAACACAGTTAGTTATGCACCAAATTACTATCCAATACTATTACCAGGTACATTTTTTTTAACAATAAGTTATTTAACAAACAACATGCTTTAAACGGAAATCTGCAAACAAAATATCTTAATTATGCACTTTTCATGTGTTTACACATTACTTTTTCTTCGATATTTCTGCAATATTTTTTTAAAATTACTTACTTCAATATTTCTGCAATATTTTTTTTAACACTGTCATCAAAATATGAATAACTCTTTATGAATTTTTCAAGGCAGAACGAAAGAATATCACAGCCGAACTTTATACTTAATAGCTGCATTAATGAAAGATGAAGAGAAAAAAAAAATTGTTGAATTTCACACCTGGAACATTGTTGCACTGACGAAAGAAACTTGAAATTTGACGATTTACCTGTTAGATGAGGTTCCTTTAGCGTAGGTCTAGGCGGAAATATTACCTCATAACATCACCTGCCGCCCCAGCACCCTTGGCCCAGTGCATAGGCCCTGCCAACCAGACACCAGCTGCTGCCACTTATCGTCCTCTTGCTCGTGCTGCCGTCGTTATCAGTACTTCTTTCCTGAAGCTCACACGTTGGGCAACAAAAATGTGGCACGTCGACAATACGTCTACACGATGGATCACAAAAATGTGATGCGGCAACAACTCCAATGCCACACGTCCACGACTAGCTCAGCGGTACAAACCAAATCAAAGGCGTGGGTTCTTACAACGTAGCATGAGATAAGGAATGAAAACTTCAGAACTTTCGCAAATTTTGGGGATTTATTAATGAATTTACGTTCCAAACTTATACATACTTAAAATTCCGACTGCAGGAGGCACCCTTTGGTTTACATTTCAACAAAAACTGTAGGCCGGTGATCACTGAGAATTTATCAGTTTCTCTTAAAAAGAAATTTCACAAATTTCTTTAAACACATTTTAATGAAATGAAAGTCTCAGCTTACTAATGACGCAGAACCCTCTCGGTTCTTCCTCCATCGTCAGTCAACTTCCGCACAACTGCCTCTCACGCCATCTTGAACACTAGAAAACTTCACGGCCGCCAACACACAACCACCTTGGCCTACATCTACATTGGTTGCAACCAAATATGGCGGCAAATTCTTAACGGTCATCTTTATAGGCCGGTTTTGCACTGAAATATAGCAACTTTTCCTGGAAACTCTAAATTTAGATTGATATCTCTGTCCTTTTTACACTCCAAGGTTTAACAATGAACAAATATAATTTCGTTAAATTCAGATGCAAACAATTTAAGCAAAAAATACATATTGAAAATTTACTAGATGTAAACAGAATCATTTAAATTTTAAATAAATATTAACTTAATTAAGCAAACTGTTATTCTTACTGTTATATGAGCAATTTCTAATTACCAAATTAAATGTTACTTATTTTAAAAAAAATTTGTTCACAGTTACTGAAATTGATTATTTTTAAATATGAATAAATTTCCACTGACGTGCTGACATTTTACAAATAGAATTACAAAACTGTTCTTAACAATACTCTGACACCATGAGGCTTACATTATAAGTAACAACTAAAATTGAAACATGTAAACATTAATCTGGGGTATGGGCCTGAGCCACGCTACAGCACCAGTTTCAATTAAGTACAGTTCCTTAGATCAATGTTCTGTGATGAACATGTAGCAACTCTGTGGCTGAGAAGGTTCACTTGTTTGTCCCCATCTATGCCCCTCCTAGTTGTTTCCCGTGGAGTACAGACAGGGCGCAGTGCATTTGAGTGCTGCATCACCAAAGTGGTGGTGGTACCAGCAGACTCCTTGCTGAGAGAGCGTGGGTGATGTCTTTTTGAAGGGGAACGGTATCTGCAACTGTGATGCTGGCTACTGTGAGCTGTGGCTGTCGCTATCTCTTGACGCAGCGTCGAAGCCACTTCACCAATTTTCTCTGTCATGAGTGTCGCCACCCTGGCAAACATGGCATCGAAGGAAGTAGTTTCTGCTACTTGTGACCAAGGGCTAGTGTCAATAATGGCATCTGCCAGGTAGGCCATCGAGTTCAGGGGGGAAATTTGTTTGAGTGGCAAGAATCGCTGGCATTGCTGAGGGAAGACGCGTAGCCACAAGGATCGCAGAAGGTTGTCTGAGATGGCAGTTCTTGCCAAACTGTGAAGGTGCTGGAGGAATTATGATGGTTTACTGTCACTTAACCCCTTGTGCTCTAGTAGCTGCTTCGTCTTCTGTTCTAGAGATGCAGTCCTATGCATCATAAGTTCACTTCTGAGTTTTACATATTTGCCCGAGGGTGGAGGACGTATGAGATTGCTGCAAACTTTAGTTTTGAACTTGCAGTTCTGCTTGCCTGCCACATAACTAAATTTTGTCTAGTCAGACATGATGCCAGCAATAGCGGATTGGTTCACTACTTGCATGAATCATATTTCTGGGCAAGATGCCCAAAATCTTGGAACACGAAGAGACACGCCGTGGACTTGAGAGGGTGGATGACTGTGGGTTCAATATGGCTTCTGCACAGTCCTGTAGCCTGTGGTACACTGTTCCAATGTAGAGCGCATGACGTCACTGAGATCAGATGCAGATGCATGGAGTGGTCCAGAATGCCCATTTTCGGACTATCACTTGCTGTCGCGCAGCCAGGATCGGAATACAGTGCGTGAAGCCAGGGTGCAGTGTGTTAGGCTGGGCAGGGTATGCCTTGGTAGCGCGACGTGTTGTAGACGATGTGGAGTCAGAAGACAGTGCAGATGGCCAGAGACCCCTGCGAACTTGAACTGTTCACACCTAGTCACTTTCTCACTCTAGGACCATCACAAGCACTTCCTTGTGATGATTTCACTGCCTTGTTTTTTGAACGGCTATCAGAATGTAATCTCCTGCAGAGAATTTATCAAGATTTCTGTTGCCGGTGGTATGAGGACTTTTTGCATCAGTTGCAAGCAAGAAGCAAATGGACAGTGGGGTCTACCAACTTGAAACCAGATCACCTTGTTCTGATTTAAGACTCAAATGTGCCTCTTCTCTGCTGGCATCTTGGTCGTGTGTTGAATGTTGAAGACGTCTTTTGGTACTGACGGAGTTGTGCATGTACTTCAAAATTCGTACAGCTCAAGGTTTTTTTTACTAGTCCAGTGATAAAACTGTGCCAGTTGCTTTAACTTTGAAATTGTCTTTTAAGGTGGATAGGATGTTGGGTGACCTCATGTAAAGAGCTTTAGGGGTGGTGATGGATTTTTTTTGTGTTGACAGTACAGTTAAACTTTAGTTTCATTTATCTTTTGTTTGTCGTGTGTAATAAAAGATGGCGGAAAGTGCTACAGAGCTGTGCCCTATGGATGCAAAATAATTTAAATTTTTGTATTAGACGTTATCAACCATCACAAGCAAACAGTTGTAGTGACTGATGTTATAGTTGCAGAGCTCTGCTGTATTTTCATATTTAACGTTGGCTATGCTTAAAGGATTTGATGCATGCTCACAGCATCCTGTGCTGTGAAGCCGCCGCTTTATCCTGCCCGTTCCATATTCCTATCTCTTATGCTAATCCCGTGACTCTACACTAGACTCCCGATTTTACGAACCCTGGATTTTATGAATATCCTCTCGTAAAAAAAAAAGTGACGGTCCACATTGGAGAGTAATGTTCGGCCTGTGAGCATTACTACATTTCACAGTTTGTCTACCCCTCATTTCTTTATTAGGCGGAAAGCTTACTGTTCATATATAACAAGGCTGTGACAGCTAGAGTTACATGCTTGTCTAATGGCTGGCAGATGAGCCTCTCTTCCCTCTGCACCAACCAGTATATTACCTTCTCAAACCTCAGCATGGGAAACAACTTGCAATGCATTTCCCGGAAACTGTCAATACCCAACCTGAAACCCTCCACTACTAAACCAATTATCAGCTTACTTTCATGCGTATACTAACACCAGTAACGATAATCTCTGTTACAGTGCGCACAGCAGGATTTTTCATACCCTGTCTCTACCCACACCCAACCATTAAAAATGACAAATAACTACATGTCTTGTATGTTATTTTTCTGTTTTGACAGTTTTTAGTAGTTTAATAAATTTTTCTGGTGAAGAGATACACTTCTTGTGTTGCAATCTTTTCCGGGCTGTATATTTCTTGCGCGACGCTGTGGTCTGATTGACTTCATGGAATTTATGCGTGATGGACGTGATTGAAGTTAGTTTACCTTTGCCTGCTTCAATTATTGCGCCATGACGGAGATTGTGTGTATGTGTGTGTGACAGCAAGCTAAGTGAAAGCACGACGAAAAAAAAGATGGAGGACGTGTTATCAGCAGTACACACATCAGCAGGACGAATGTTTGGAAAGTAAACATGACTGGGCAACGGGTTAGAACAGCATAAGTGACGTAAGTTTGGACTTGACGGGTGCAGTTTTTTCATTAACTCTACTCTTGCCGCATAAACACAATATCTGGGCATGCCAATATTAAAAGGGCACAAGTACCGAACACAGGCCAGCACAAAGGCTGTCTTCAAACTTCATAGGATTTTTTTTTTTTTTTAAATTACGAGACATGAGTGTGCAATGAAATTTTGATTAGTTCTGTTGATGTTGCAAAGGAAATTACACCAATGTCGTGGCCTCCGAAAAAAAAGTTGTTGTTTGCATCACTAATTTTGGTTTCTTTTGACAGGAGTCTTGTATACCTTATTAGGTTTATTTTTCCACAATATGTTACGAACATCAAGTCTACATATCACGTTCTGGAATCACAATCGCTTCGATGCCAAACCTATCATTCAGCCATTACGTACCTGACTGCCTGCTTAAACCAAAACACAAACGGTGCAATTGCCAACCTAGCAACCGCACGTATACCACCTTGGGTACATAACACATCTTCCCCCTTAAATTAATAGAGTACAAAATTTTGCAATTTGTTAGGTAACTGTCTATTTCTTCTAGACGTCCGGAGTCTCTCATTCTGTTGCTGCTGCTGCACACCATCATCTTCTGTACTGGTTTCGAACCCTCTGAACATGCCGGGAAGTTCTCGATGATCTGGATCTAGGGAAGGTGTCCGTGCTCATGGTGATGGTGCCGACATAGACTCTGCAAACCCTCTGAATGATTCCCAGTCTTGTGTTTCTGTAGGTGTAGGTACCTCATCTCCGGTTACCGGTCTTGCAACTGCTGCTGTAGCTGAGGATCTTGGTTGTAACTGACCTGGAAGCTTGACAGCAGACTGTGTACTTTCACCTCTTGAACAGTTATTTTCCTTAGCCACCTGAGGCCTACCCTCTTGAGAACCTGATCAATGTGACGCCTTTGTGGCTGACCACGATGGCTTAACATTACATATGTCAAGGGTCCTTCCCTTGCTGTCACCACCCCAGGAATCCACTTCTGAGCCCCACTGTAATTTCTGTACAGGATTGGATCCCCGATATCGAAACTTCTCACTGTTTTAGGGATATTCAGCACTTGGTGGTCCTCTATTGCCCTTGGGTGTATCTGTTCCAGTGTCGTTTGTAAGGTTCTACTCATCAGCATCATGGATGGCGTCTTACTGGTAACTGTGCATGGTGTTGTTCGTAAGGCGAAAAGCATACGAGCCAACCTAGTTTGCCAGTCACCGCACACCATTTTTTTTAGCTTATTCTTAATGGTCTGTACCATCCTTTCAGCCTGCCCATTTGTAGATGGATGGAAAAGTGTTGTTCGTACCAGTCGTATGCCATTTTTTGTAAGGAAAGTTTTCATCTCTTCAGATACAAAAGCTGTTCCGTTGTCACTCACTATGCAATGTGGTAACCCGTGTGAGCTGAAAATAAGTTCCCTGATGACTGAACTTGAAGCCATTGATTGTACTTTCCTAACTTCTGGCCACTTGGAATACGCATCAACAACTATAAGGTACACTTGTCCTTGAAAAGGACCAAAAAAATCAATGTGCAAACGTACCCATGGTTTAGTTTCTGCAATCCAAGAAACCTCTTTCATTTTTGGGGGATTCGCTCGGTGCTGCTGGCAAACCACACACATTCCAATCATTGCTTCTATATCGGAGTCCATCTTTGGCCACCACATGTAGCTGCGAGCTAAGGCCTTGGACCTGACAACCCCATCATGTGCCGCATGCAGTACCTGTTAGAGACATGTCCTTAAACTGGGGGGGAATGACCACACGGTTACCCCACAAAATGCAACCCTGGTAAACATACAAGTGATCCTTCCAACTAACATATGAACGGAGCTCACCGGATACATTGCCATTACTCCAACCATACATTGTTAGTCGTTTAACTTCAGCAAGTGTAGGGTCAGCATCTGTATGTTGCGCTATTGTTTCAGCATTTACCGGCAGGTCTGACATGTCTTCCAACATTAAGACATCCCCTATTGCTGGAATCTTAATTTC
>PNEQ01034797.1:0-11931 GCA_003012365.1 Medauroidea extradentata | reverse complement strand
CTGGTTGGCTGGCGGGCTGACGCAAGGGAGGGTAAGCCACGCCTCCGCCACTCTCTCCCTCCTTTCACCTCTTCCCCTTACTCTCGTCCACATGTTAGCTAGCTACCGCTTTACTTGTGTCCGCCCTCGCCTGCAGCGTCGTTCATTATCACAGCTTCTACTCACATTGTACTAGCTCGCCCCGGTTTTGGGCAAACGCGCGACTGGCATCATCTATTGAATTTCAATGGAATAGTGGCGTTTAAATAAGTCCTGGCGGTAGTTCACTGTGCATTACTAAATCTTAGTTTTCCACACCTTAAAAAAACCTATATTAAAAAAAATCACAAAAAATTCACGTATAGGCCCCCCCCCCCCCTTTTTTTGGGTCCAAAATTTTGGAAAAATGGGGGGGCCTATACGCGAGTAAATACGGTAGTTCCCCACTTCTAGCTTATGTATTCTTTCAAATTTCTGTTGAATTAATAACAACACATTTTTGTTTTGCTGACATTTTCTAACTTTAAAAAATCACAGAATAACTTATCACACAACTTTTGGCTAGGTAAGTAACAATGTTTATTATTCCACTCTGGGTCACGTCCGGTCCGCCTGACTTGGTTTGCTATGTTGTGCGTGCACATGGCAAGGTAGCTGCAGTGTTTTCAGATGCAGCGCACTCTGAAGACAAGACGGTGTAGTGTGCACCAGCCGTTTATACATTATAAATTACATCCAAAAATCTAGTATTTTGAGTAGTTATCAGTTCAGTAGCCAGTATAAATTCAGTTTATTGTGCTTATTATATAGCTTTGTATTGCATACAGACGTTGATAAGGCTTTATTCTACTGCTAAACAATGTAAAATATTTTTTTAAATATGTGCCATGGTTAAGCCTCAAGTAAGATAATCCGCTCGCAGATAATCGGGAGTCTACTGTAATTAATAAGATATACTGGATGAGTTTTTAGATATTTCCATTAATTTAGATTTTGCCACTACTTAAATTCCTTATTCTGTCCTACCGAACAATTTATCCAATTACTTTCCGAGGAATTACACGATAAAATAAAAAAAGAAGCAAGATTTACAGTTAAGACCTAATGAATTTATCTAATCAAATTAGAATGCCAAGACCCCTCCTCTCCTCAAACCCCCTTCCTCTGCACATGTTCTAGCTGCTCTGATATTGTCCAAACTTAACTTTTCTTAAACAGTAAAAAATCATGCGTGACCTTTTGTTTATATCTAAAAGAGTTTTAAACAAACTTAAAAGCAAATACACCAACCTGATGTCTCTCAAGCAATGCTTCTGCTCCAGTAACGTCGTTGGCTAACTCATCACTCGATACTAGGCCCATCATGCTGTTGATCCAAGACATTAAATCACGGTAGTCACTAAGGAAACGCTGCAGGTCATACGAGTCTAACAGCTTCTCCTTGCGGCTGTTTGCTTTGGCAGTTAGTTGAGTCCACTCTTCATTAATCTCCTTCTGCTTGGCGTATGTCTGATCTGCTGTCTCCGGGTGTGTCTGCATCAGCCTGTTTGCAATCTCATCAAGCTGGCGAATCTACAAGAAAAAGACTTGTCTAAGTTGTGCTTACATAATTATTACCCTATGCAAATTAACAAAGTCCGTACAGAAATTACATCTACATAGATTACCAAAGCAGAACTTTCTGGAGGAAACTTTTAGAAAAACATCCACCAATTTTTTCCCTACACATGGAACTAATTCTAAATTGATAAGCTATAGTTTAAATGACAGCAACACCAGTAAAAAATTTAACATTGACAGTCTCATATGTTAGGACACCTAAACACTGTGAATAAAGATTGCCCATTTCTGTGTTAAAAATGTTAAAAGTAGTGCAACAATTTGGTGTTAAAAACTTAGAAGCTAAGTAAAAATGAGTTAAAAGCAGAGAAAAAAATTTTAAGTGTCAAAAATGTTTTGTGTAATACTATCGAAATTATTATATTTAACCAATTACTTTTGATTTTACCTCATCATTCATTTTGTATGTTTAGAATGTATCCCTGGTATGCAATTGAATAATGCATATTAAAAACTATTTTTTTTCTCATTACTAATTTACTTTCCCCCCCCCCCCCACCCTGCCCCCCTGAGTTTTTGAATTTTAAAAACTTCCTCCAGTTTATTCAGCCCCTTTCAGTTCGTGAAAAAGTTAAAACTTTCTATTACCAAAAATATAAATCCATTCAGTTAATTTGTCTAGCATACCTATCCAAATAGACAAACAAAGGTATTAATTCACTGAACTGAAAATATAACTGAAAATTATGTTTCTCCACATTTTAACCATTCAAATTTGTGTTCCTACTCTTTGCGACACAGAGAAACTTCTGGATAACACTGATTACGCAAGGATCTGTCCGGTGATGTTTTTAGCTTTTTTTCCATAATGAAAATCAAAATAATAAACGCAACATCACCGAAAATGCTGAAACAAAACATGTAAACAAACATGCGTTAAGACATGAAGATATGCATTGCAACTTGGTAGACTTCAAAATTTTTCTGCAGCTACCATAGCTCGCCCACCCTCTTATCGATATATCAAGATTGTGGTATCGTGTAACCATGGCCCTGCGGGAGTAGATACGTTGTGGAATGAACATATCTGCACGAGGTTATCTATGACCACGATCATGGCTAAAACACGTAAAATATAAATCTTTAGATTTTATGCGGTTGAATGTGTGAAATAAATGTAAATGTCAGTTTTTCAGTCTATCCATTATATAAACCCTTTAAATATCAGAGATAAATGTTATAATCTACCAAAATGGCACACGTGGACTAATATCACAGCGAAACAATAATTAAACACAACCATAAACATCTGAAGGAAAAACGTAAACAATCTGACTATTGTACAATTGATCTGCGATGAAACAGCCAAGGTATCTGATTTCACGTGAAACACTGCTGTAACGAAATTATACTGAAATTTGCGAAAAACATATAACCACACCAATTTCGGTGTTTCACAAATTTTGCAAGTCCCCATTTTTACGTGTCCTTACATATAATAAGTATTATGACAAAAAATGTACTCAATACCCATGTGTTTCACCTTTTTAACTGTTAAAAAATATATTAAACAAAAATTTTTTTTACCTTATCACCCAGTGCAGCCAAGTCTCTCTCCAGCCCTTCATGCTTTCTCTGAAGAGCCTGAACACTGCGCAAGTCTTTGCCAAGATCGTCGTTGTTAAGAGCATCATCCTTCTCTTGAATCCAGTCTTTGGTTTCATCTACATCACGATGGAAACGCTGTACTTCATGTGCAGAACCCAGCTGAGTAGCACGTTCAGAAGTCAGCTGCTGAAGTGATGTCCACTTCTCATTCAAATCCTGAAATTATATTTTAACACTCTTGTCATTTACTGTGAAAATTTGAACAGTTTCACAATACATAAAAAATGCATGTTATCGACATGCTTTATTATTCGTATTAACTAATTTAATTTACACTTCCAAGTCCAAAATATTTTGCAAAACAAAACACCTTGGCCAGAAAGTATCTTTCGGGAATAATACTAAAACTTTCTTTATGTACACCCTACAGAAATGAAATATACAAACAACCGACAAGAGATTTACCTCAATCTGAGTCTGAATTTTCAAAGCAGCCTCCGTCTGGCCAAGACTCATTAGCTGCATTGCAATCTCATTCATCTCTGCTAGGCGGACCTCATTTGCTTTAAGATCTGCTTGGAAGTCATCAAACTTCTTCTGCATTACTTCCACTTGCTCCAGATCTTCTCCAACATCTGCAACCTCTGCATAATTTTCCTGCAACATTTAATTATCACAAATAACACAACACAAACACCAATGGAGAGGCATGTTTGAGTACGTACACGTAGTGATGTTTAAATATTTTGTAATTGATAAAATGAAATGTAAGTGTGATAACAGGGAAAAGAAAGTTATTGACAAGCCACCTTCCAGTAAACAAGTTCACCATGTGCCTGTAAACTAAACAAATTTGCAGTATTCAACAAAAAGAAAAATGTATCTTCAAATCTGCAGAAAGTTTTAAAAACATCACTGTAAATGTAAAATATGATGAAATTCTTACTGTTAAAAATTAGGTTTGCTGGTGGGTAACTTACACTAGACTACTGACTTTACGAACCCTGGATTTTACGAAGGTAGTGATTTATGAATATACACTCGGGAACCATCAAAATAGCGTAAAAGGGAAAATAAATAAATAAAAGCTGTAAAACATGTGACAGTGCACGTCTAAGAACAATGTTCGACCTGTGAGCACTACTACCTACATTACACAGTTTGTCTACCCCTCATTTCTATGTAGATAACAAGACCACGACAGAGTAACAAGCTTGTCTCATGGCCTCCCCCCCCCCCCCACAACCTAGGCGCTTTATACCTTCTCAAACCTCAGCATGGGAAACAATTTGCAATGTGTTTTCCGGAAACTGTCAATATCCTCACCCCCTTATCGAAAAATGCCTAGCAGACATCCAACTTGTAACCCTCCCCTTCTCCTAGCCATCATTGGCTCACTTTCACATGTATACTAACGCTGATATAGATCATTTGTATTACAGTGCGCACCACAGGATTTTTCGTACCCCGCCTCTACCCACACCCAACCACTGAAAATTACAAATAATCGCATGTTTTGAATGTTATTTTTCTAGTTTTGGCAGTTTTTAGTAGTTCATTCAATTTTCCTGGTGAAGTGAGTACATTCTTGTGTTGCAATCTCCAGGCTGTAAGATTTCTGGCGCCGACACTGAGGTCAGATCATCGGCTTCATAGAATTTATCAGCGATACAGGTGATTAACGCCTGTTTACTGTTGTCTGATAGAGTATTGCACCGTGATGGACTGTGTGTTAGTGAGTGAGTGAGTGAGTGAGTGTGTGGTGTGAGTGAGTGTGTGTGTGTTTGTGTGGTGTGTGTGTGGTGTGTGTGTGTGTGTGACTGTCACAGCCAAGCAAAGTGATGGCGCGACAAAAAAAAAAAGGGAGGGACGTGTTACTAGCACTACACTTCAGTACGGCGAGCATCTAGAAAGTAAACACAATTGGGCAACGGGTAAGAACGGCATACGTGACTAAGTTTGAACTATTTGACAACACTGTTCTTGCAATAATTAAACTCTTACCATACACACAATACCTGGGCATGTCATCGTTAAAAGGGGAAAAGTATCGAACATAGTACAGCACAAAGACTTGTCTTCAAACTTCACTTGATTTTTTTTATCCATTATTTTCCTGTCGCAAAGGATAGTACAACAGCCTCGCGGCCCTTGAAAAAAAATATATGTTGCGTGCATCACAACTTTTGGTTTCTTTTGACAAGAGTCTTGTAAACCTTATTAGGTTCATTTTTCCACAAAATGCTAGAAACACCAAGTCTACATGATCATGGGAAGGTATCCGTGCTTGGTGATATATTTTTTTTGCGACAGATTGGTCATAACTATAGTTCATATGTATGATTTTAATCTGGTGACCAGTCTATTGACATAAATTTAAACTTCACTTATTATTTGCCTTTTTTGGTGTGAAACGATACAGATGTCAGACTACATATTCGCGAGAAGAGACTCTGTGCTCTGTGTTGTTTTTTTTACACAACATGGGTCGGTCATACAGTATTTACTATTCGGGGGTATCCTTTCAATCGGAAGATGTTAGTTTTGTGATATAAATTTATATTTTAATGATACTGTAACTTGTTTTACTTTTCCGCAAAACGCTATGAAAATTGGGACCCCATTGGATACACCTTGCAATAAAACACAATTTTAAAATTATGGTTGGGGGGCAAAATTGGCCTCAATTGATTTTACAAAGGCATCAATTTTACGTATGCCGTAAATAGAACCATCAATATTCGTAAAATTGAGGGTCTAGTGTAATTTGAGTTTTTCCTTGCATATGCCAGTTAGTTGGGACAGTGAGCAAAACACATCAAAACTTTGGTCTATGCCTTTCATGTCAATAACAGCAACACTCAGCTCAGAGATTTTCAAAACATTTAAGTATAAGGATTTACATTATCAGCATATTCCTAAGGCACCAAGTGGTTCGTACATGACCGAAGGGCGCCACTAGTACATGATCCGTCACCCCTCACATCTGTACCTCTAAGGCAGCCATGCTCTACATCAGCAGATGCCTTCCAGACTTTACGATTACAGTTTGTTTTGGCATACAACATGGAACCCACATCTTTCCCTCCCCTTGCCAACCAACATACTTTGTGGGGATATGAAATTTGGATGTCTGCAACGGAACTTTCAAAACTGTGTGAGTATGGTCAACTCAGACCATTTATAAAGGTGCGACACCCGTTGGTGGGATTTTCTCTAGCTTTGCTAATGAGATTATTGAACCTTTGGCTGCAGAATGTTGAAAGACAGTGGAGGAATAGATGAACACCCTAGTAGTGTCACCAGTTGCAACGTGGCCCTCAGAAACATTAGTAGCAGAAGTTTTTTGTTTTTTTGGACATACACTAGACCCCCGATTTTACGAACCCTGGATTTAACGAAGGTAGCGATTCTACGAATACAATCTCAGGAACCCTCAAAAAATAAAATTATATGACAAAAAAATGGTAAGGAATTACATTGACAATGAATAAAACATACTGTATCTAATTCACAGCATTAAAATATGAATTGTAGAGTTGCAGTTATTACTTGGTAAGTCACAATATTAAAAATAAAACAAAAATAGCGAAAATCCGTTAAAAAAATGTGGCAGTGACAGTTTGAAAACCGCGCGGTGGCGGCGCCGCTTGTGCCAAGCCGCCCGGCCAGTCTCCAACTACAACGTATTAGGATCTATATTGAGGTCGTACTATAGACACAAAGTTCCAGCGCATGCGCATATGATCGTTTAACTATAGTACAGCTTCTTTCTAGGCTGTTTCACGACAGCTTATATCTCTCTCGTCTCGCGTCGAACGAGTTTACTTTTTTACACGAACCCTATAAATAATAGCGTGATATTTTTCTTTATTGCGTTAACACCATACGTACTTAAAACAATTACTTGGCGCACAATTTGCTTAAACAATGCGTTACTGCGTGTCATAAAACGTGCGTTTCACAGGTGAGCACGATAATAGCGCTACCTATTATCCAAGCGAACAAACATTTGTCTCCGAGTATGTCGAACTAAGGAAAATAAATAGACGTCCTTGTATTACGTAATCGCGGAACTCCTAATTTATTTTTACCGCATATACTGACTGTGAAAGTGATTATTGTCAATCACTTAAGGCCGTGCTAGAATCACCGTAAGAAATAACCGTAAAAATTCAACAAACATTTTTGAGAGATGCATGCTACAACACACCGTACTGCTACTTAGCCGCCGTAAACCCGTAACAGGAATAGAAACCTGTCTATTTCTTACGGTGCGGTTACGGTTATTTTTATACGGCTACTTTACAGTCAATGTAGCACGGGCTTTATGCATGTAATTCTCGACAATTTTAGGTAAGAACGTCACAAAATGGCGTTTTTGGAACGTCGGTATATGCTACGGTGCCGCTATCTATCTGCTATCTTGTGAACGTTCGTACAGTTGCGCTATCTGTCCGCTCTGCACGCTACTAGTATCTACGTTCTCGTACAATTCATCAACGCCGAGGGAATGTTTTTACCGTTCAGTTATATAAAACTGCACAATAAATAAATACATCCGCTTATTCCTTCTTTCTTTGGTGAATAATTTACGAGGGCATTTTACTAGTAAGGAATGCCTACTTTTTTTTTCCATTAAATGCTACGCAAATCGGGCTATTCTCTCGTGAGAAGGCACTCGACAGCTTAGTTTTTTTTTATATAGGACAAAGGTCGATCATATCTATTGTTTAGCGGTGTTCTTTTGATCGTAAGACGTCTGCCTATTGATATAAATTTATATTTCAACTATCACTTGCGTTATTATTCCGTTAAATGCTACGGAAGCTGGTCTATTTCGCTCGAGAGAAGACACTCGGAATCTCGATTTTCTCATTTTTTAAGGAAAAGGATTCGTCATATCTATTGTTTAGCGGTGTTCTTTTGATCATAAGACGTCTGACTATTGATATAAATTTATATTTAAACTATCACTTGCTTTAATTTTCCGTTACATGCTACGGGAGTCGGGCTATTCGCTCGAGAGAAGACACTCGGAATCTCAATTTTCTCATTTTTTTGGGGACAAGGGTCGATCATATCTACCGCTCAACAGTGTAACGTCTGGCTACTGATATCAATTTATGTTTACATTATTACGTTAATTAATTTCCCGCAAAACGCTACGGAAGTCGGGGCCTAGAGACACTTTGCAGAAAAAATTCAATTTTAAAATTTTCTGCTACAGGGGGGGGGGGAGGGCATAAATAAGCTGCTATCGAATTTACGAAGGTAGCGATTTTACGAACGCGATGAGAGGAACCGTGAGTATTCGTAAAATCTGGGGTCTAGTGTACAACATTGCGGGCGAATGTTGCAGTGTTGCAGAAAAACGCACAATAAAACAATCAACAAAAACAACGAAATAAAAGCCAGTAAGCTGTAGTCAACAGACATAAAACATACAGATGATTCCAAAGAATGTAGTCAAATCCCAGAAGACCACGCAAGGACAGACATTAAAAATAACGCAAAAGTAATTCCCAAGTGGTATAGAGTCGACTTGAGAAAGACACAATAAACAACAAAACACAGGTGGAAAAAATAACAAAAACCAACAAAAATGGAGTGTATGAAAAAGGCACCAAATGTATGAATGATGATGACACAAATAATGAGCCACACAAATATGTATATGTGAACACAGGGAAGACACAACACAGACAAAAAACAGATAAAAACAGATAAAAACACAGTAGTCTTCTCAAGACAAAAGATTTGATGTTTCAGGAACTGGTATCTGTTTAATACTTCAGGCACATGTACAGACCAAGGAACTCCAGCAAACTGACTGTGACAACTGGAAAAACAAGGGTATGCATTCAGAATGTGGAAAATCAGTTTTACAAAAAGAACTGAACTTCAGCATTGCACCGAGCCATGTTCCAGTCCTGGGTATTGTCTCATCTGTTGAGAGTGTCAAAACAAATTGCCAGCTGACGATCAAGACGAATTTTGTTGGTCTGTGCGATACACAATCTTATCAGCCAGGCCACCAAAACCGAACATTACACCTGGCAAACTGAAAGCCATTACAACTCTGAAAGCAGATTCAGACAGGACATAATATCCTTCCCACAGGCTGGGTCATGTAATAGTTATCCTAGACAGAAAGGACTATGAGAACAAAAGAACAGAACTTATCACATTAGAATAATACACAGTTCTAGAAAAAGGTCTGACAACAAGCACTGAACGCAACGTGCATCAAGCACTGAAAAAAAAAAATATATATACATATACAATATAGTAAAAACTCATTGTTACGACCCGCTTTATTATGACCATCCTGTTTTGCAACCCGTTTTTCCGGAACCGTGTAAAATTCCGAGTAGAAAAAGTAAACAATTTAAGGAAAATCTGCTGAAAAAAAATTTGTTTTACTTGGTGCTTATCCGTGTTGCATTTTCCTTGGTGAGTATTGTGCTGTAAGAATCGCACTGCTAAAAATTGATTACACCCATCCTGACTGTCCACGCCAGTCAATACCCATTCCCTCCCCCCCCCCTCCCCTTAAATAGCAAGACAGAATGTGTTTGTGTGTACGTGCGCGCATCAACTGCCGCTGCCCTGTCTAGTCTATTGTAGGCCAGGGCAGGGAGTTGGGGGGGAAAGGGTGGGAGAAAACACTAGATAGGGGCTAACATGTCTAATTTTTATTTAATCCCAGTATCATTGCCAACATTAAATATTTACTACTAGATCAACCTTTTTATTCGACAATATAGTTTTATGTTGGACTTTATTATAATTCGTCATCACAAACAGAAAGTCATTATCTTAAAGTTCAAAACGTAATTTAAAAATTCAAAAATTATTTAAAATCATGTATTAGTTTACGAATGTTATGAGACACACACAAAAAGTTATGTTGGCTAGAAATGGTAGCATGGCCTGACTGGTGTAAGACAACTAACGAACACCGTGTTTTTTTAATTTTATAATGCGAAATAATTATGTGTTTATGTATATTGTGTTTTTAACTACTCAGGTAAGTTACAAAGTTGTGATAAGAGTGTTTAGTTCAGTTTAAGGCATCTTCCACGCATATTTATTTCCACATGTTGTTTTTTGCACTCGTTGATAAGAACTTGTAATGGAGATTGCAGTTGGCTAAGAAATACTTTTAATATGTGTGCGAGATGATAGGTAATTCTAACTAGCTTTTAATGTGAAATGACTTTATTTAACTATTACTTCTTTAAATACTTTTATCACACCGTTGTAACACTTTCCTGTGTAGTTTACAAACAGTGAAATAATACACCACACTATAATACACCACACTTTTTCGCAAAAGTCTTCCTTCCCTCAGCCGGCCGAAAATTCAATAAAATTAAGTCCAAAATAAAAAATTTCCAGTCAAAAGAAAATTTTAACTGTTTTTTTTTTTTTTTGCAATAAAGTTCATAAAATAGTATGTTGTTATATGTTGATGTCACCCAGCGAAATAATATTTTAGTATGCAGTAAAATTTGTTTAACGTTTGTGGTTGGTATTTATACTGGATATGATCTTTGAAAGAACTGTGCAATGGGAGTGCATGACTGGATTTATTTACTTGGACATACTCCATTGCGAAATAAATGACTGTTAAAATAAAACTAAAAATAATACAAGAAAACATAAATAAGCAGAGTATGCTTTAGTCTTCAGGATACATACACAACATGAAATTCCAAAACTGGAATCTGGTCAGATAAAAAAAATTAACAAATAGAAAATAAAAAAATAAAAAACAAGAATATAAAAATAGCTAAGTTGACATGCGACACAATGATGAGACGAGACAAAAACACAAACAGAAATACAACAAAACAACGATGAGACTAAACATACCACAAATATGTCGGACACAAACAGAAAAAACAACAAACGACACAAATGATGAGACGAAACAAAACACAGTAGTTTTCCAAACAGTCAGTATAAACGACGTTTCGGGAACTGGAATCTGTTCCAGTCATCAGGTAGACACACAGGGTTCAGGAACACGAGTGCGACTGATGAGGAGACTGGAAAAACCATGGGTTTATATAGGGTAAAGTCCCTTATCATGCTCAGCCAATGGGAGACGAGCTGTCTCCTGCTTGGTCGCGCAGCATGTGTTGGCTCTGATTGGTTGTGGTGGGTTGAGTGTTTGTTTCTATTTTGTGCTGTAAATTTGTTTCTCTTTTAATCAATGGGATCCACATATTTTTTAATTAAATGCTCTGTTGACTGAAAATATTGTTATTGCTGATAATATAGGCTGATTCTTTTATTTTTCTTTTAATTTTGTCAGTTTCCTGTGTAAGTGGTTTAGATTCTTCCCAAAGGATTTTGTGGCTATTTCCCATGCATGTTCGGCCAGTCTAGATTTTTGAGTTTCGCCTTTTTTGCAATTGTTTTTATGTTATTTTATACGTGTTGATAGAGCTCTGCCAGTTTCACAAATGTACATATGGCCGCATTCACAAGGTATCTGATATACACAGTTGTGTGTTTGTAGTTCGTCTGTGGCTGGTTTCACCCTGGTAACCATACTTTTAATGGTTGCTTTAGATCGGAATGCTGTTCGAAGTCCGTATTTGTTTCCTAGACGTCTTATTTTTTCCGAAAGGCCTCGAACATACGGAATAACTAGGGTTCCTGATGTTTTTTCTGTTTCTGTGGACTTAAGTGTTCTGTTAGGTTTCATGTGCTGTTTGATGGTGTTTGTTGGGTAACCATTGGCTGTGAGTTCTTTTCTTATTTGGTTGT
>PNEQ01034792.1:0-15187 GCA_003012365.1 Medauroidea extradentata | reverse complement strand
TAAAATGCGTGGATACCAGTACAATAAAATAAATAAACATTACAACATTACCAAAGACAAACTATCCCAAATCCCTGCTTCCTAGCATTACGTTAAACTTATTGAAATATACATGAGTTATGGTTACCAACTATTAGACAAATTAAATGAACAAACAAATTTTCCTTAAATGTAACGTAGCAAACGCTATGTTACAACAGTTTTAACATAGAACACGTGTGATTTGCCAGGAGACTGTTCACACGTGTCACGATTGAGATACTACTTATTGGAGACTATGTTGAATATATTCGCAATTTTCCAGCGTCTCTACTGATCGTAAAGCAGAGACACAGGTGTGTACGTATTGCACTGAAACAAAGTGGGAGCAAATACGTTTTCCACGAAAACTTCATATCCCTAGGCATAAAATATTACAATATAAGGGTTCTTACTGTCTCTGTCAAATAGAGCAACAGATACACGTATGAGCGAAATCCAGTAGCCTAATATTTTGATAATCTGAAAGTACGTTCGCATCCCAGCAAACAGTCAAATTTTTTCCAGATAAACAATAATATATAACAATGGCTAATCGATTGTGGCCAGTGCGTGTACAGGACTGTAAAGTCTAGGCTGTTGGGAGATGAATCCACGGAATACTCGTGTCTCTAATCTGGCACCAGTGGGTCAGTACGCTAATCTTCCTGTTTTGATAATATTACACAAATATTATCAATAAATTTATTTGTATTTTTACACTATTTGTCAATTTACTTAGCAGCAAATCATATACATCATTGCAACTATGTATGCATTATATTAAAGTATTAGGACATTTTAATAATGCGAAACTTTGTAAATGTATTTAACGTGTGCTGTACAAACAGATTTCTTGGCGATTAATAGTAAAAAAAAGGCTCATCAGCCAAATATTTTAAAATTTTACGTATATAGTTGTGTTCACTGAAATTCATATTTAATGCATATACGTCGAAATTTGTTGCTACTGCCAAATATTTTGTGACCAAAGATCTCTCCGAGTGTTTTGTGATGTGAATGAAGTCGTGTTACTACTTACCAACTGTTTTCTTGTGTTCGAAATATATATTTATATTAAAAATAATGTTTTGAGCTAACTGTAAAAATTAACTAGCAGCAACTTTATACAGTGTGAAGAACTCTGAGATGTAATTTTCTAAAAGCACGGGTGCCTGTTTCGTACGCCCATGTTATTCAAATATAATTTGTAAATTTCAAAAGAGAAAATATATTGGAAAACCATCACACAGACGTATTAAAAATATTTTTATGTAGCGTAAGGTTTTCAGAACAAAAATTTAATAATTTTGGCTAATTATTAGATACTCGAATTATTCGCTGGTTCACTGGCTTGTGGCAATAAGCGTTCTCCAGAACCCGTCAAAATAATCAAAAGTCAACTAAGGAATTGGCTGGAATAAAGCCCTTAGTGAGAAAAATGCAATGTGAGATGACAGGTATATGTTTTGGAGAAATTCGTGTTTTTTTTTTATTTCACGTTTCTCTCACATTATTTTCTCTTAATACCAATAAGTAATTTAATTTTACAGTAAACAAATTAACAGCTCTTACTGTAAATACAGTCAAAGATAAAACAGAAATTATTAATAGCATAATGATACCAGCACAGGTCACGACAAATATTCATAAAAGTTGGTAATGAATTTAGATATTGGTACAAAAATGTGTAGGTGTCTTCTACGGACATAAGCGAAGAAGGTAAATTGTTTGATTGAATAAAAGGCCTTAGCTTACTAAAGCCTTTATTCCAACCAACTTCTTAATTGCCTGATACCTACGAAAAGTCGTTTGAAATCTAACTTAATATCAAAAATAATGTAATTTTTTGTTTTAAAAATAGCCTACATGACATAAACACTTTTTCAAACCCATCAGTGTGGTGTTTTACAATATCTGGCGCATTTTTAGGAATTTTAAAATATCATTCTATTAAGTGCTTACATAGATACTTGTGACCTTAAAACGCAATGTTTGTTGCGTGAATGTAGAGCACGCTTCGAATAACGGTCAAAGGAACGCTTCGTAAGAGTGATGTCCGCAGATCTGAAGTTGAGAAGTCATGTACGGTATGTATCAGTACAGCGGTTACTAACTTTCAGGAGAGATAGAGTACACCCAGACGATGGGAAATCACATAGCAATACGTGGTCGGATTTAGTGGCATCTCTGCTATTGAAACCGAGCGAGGTGGCACAACGGTAACACGTTGGACTCGTATTTGGAAAGACCCGGGTTCGATCCCCAGCTCCGGCCATTACTGATTTCAGTTTTCCATTGTTTTCCCGAAATTACTCCATGCGAATGCTGGGACGGTTCTTTAAAAAAAGCGATGTCCGACTCCTCTCTCAGCTCCTGTCATTGTACTAACTCGTGTGTTGCTATTTCTAATGACCTCGCTGTCGACGAGACGTATAATACCACTTACCTACATTTGCTATTGGCTCGGCGCTGGCCGTCTTTAGTAGAAGGCCGGAGTCTTGAATGTGGCAACTATTCATCGGAGGTCTGCCGCCGGTCGCTCATTGGTAGCCCTAGTCAGTGTAGACGTGTACACACCACTAAAGCTGCATCTAGACATGTTGCAGAGACTAGGGTGGCCGAGAAGTGACAAGCAGCAGACCCCCGACGCAGTGTTGCCACATTCAAGACTCCGGCCTTCTAGTAAAGACGGCCACGCTCGGCGCCATCCAGGTAATGCCATATATAACAAATGCCTATTGAAATAGTAACACTAATTTACAGGGATTAGAATTCTAGTCTGTACCCAAAGTAAAACGCGAATTTTTAGATTCTTATCTATCGTCTGCACCATGTTACTAAAGTTGTACTGTTGACCAGATGTCAGGTATCCGTGAGGTTGTGAAGACTAACCGGGTGGCAAACGCCAAGGAAACAGCGAGAGGTCTTCGTCGGCGATAGAAGATATGCTCCATACCCAGTGGCGGCTCATGGGTTGTTGCCAGGCAGGGCTGCAGTTGCCAAGAGCTGTACAGGGTTGTGCGCTGGTTGACTCTACAGACACTGACACGCTGATGTGCAGATGCCCTTACTACTGAGTGGTCACAAAATATCTAGTAGCCGGCAAATATTTAATGTTCGTTGGTCAACGGCGCGTTCATCAAGAGTGTAGTTCCGACTATCTGCAATCCCACCTGGCAACAACCCACGAACCGCCACTGTACTGTGACCACTCAGCGATGAAAGACCATTCCCAAAAGTTGCCGTGACTGTACTCTACGCCGACGATATTGCGTGCGTCGCAGGACTGCTTTAACGAGGCCTCCAAGGAAACGCGTCGCCCTTGGCCGACGTAACCCAGTAACCAATGCGCGCCTGTTCCGTGACCACGCCGCCGGAAAGGAAGGTGGTGGTTGTGGAGGAGGAGAGAAACAATGGTGTTTCCTGCGCCCGGGGGCCCATTGTGCCGTTAAACCATCCTCGACCAATTCTCACGGATATTTCCACAGAAACCTGCCGGCGAGCGCGTGTCTTTGTCGGGTCTGCTCGTTGTACTCGTCCATCCCCTCCCCCTCCCCTTTTTCAAATCCTTCTCGCCTTCACACCTTCGCGCGCCAGACCTTGATCCATTTCCTCTGCCATGTCTCCCCTCCCTTCTTCCTTCCCAGTCGTATCTCTGGGACGCATCGCTCCCAGAAGCTTGCGAAAGGAGAGACGGTATTGCTCACACCTACACCGACGCAATGGGCTTGCCCAAGCCTCAAGAGGTGCACGCTAGACTCTTGTTAGTTGTTGGCCGGCGACACAGCTTCTAAAGGCATGGTACATAATTCAGTCCTTTAACAACGAGGGCGCTGCCTACCCGCATGTAAGAGGCTCAAAACCGACGGACCTGTAGGGTCGACCTTGAAGCGCGTATCAATTGCCGCGTCGCCTCAACGAACCAAATGTGAACTAGCGTGCAAGGTTCCCGCCGATCGGTTTTTACTATGGGACACTAAGCGGTGACCATATAATTTTATTGGTGTAAAGTCTGCATCTAAGTTCAGTGCAGGTCGCAGTCTGAGTTTCGCACACATCCCGTTAGTTCATTTAGAAGTACGAAGTCTGAAAAGGCCGTTTATAGCCATGTTGGAGAGCTTAGTGTTTTTAATAAGCGTAACGTCTTAACAACGAGGTTCCCACCTTGTCTGAAGTTTGTTTTCTTTTCGTACGTTGGCACAAAGGGCACACGTGGACTATTTTTGTAGAAAAAAAACCTGTTTACGAACACACGGCAACGCATTTGAAGCGTGAGGTAGGCGGCCACCTTAAGGTTCTTATCTAGGTAGGCTGTGTTGGTTTATGTGAGAGTTTAAAGTGACGTCGGTCGGAGTATATAATGCATTGTCGCCACTACATGAAAATCCCGCAACTGGCGCGCAGAGCTTTACTATTATCATTTTCCTATGGGACTTTAAGGAGTGACAGTAATATTTTATTTGCGGTACTTATTGTTCGATTTCCAGCGTTTAATTCTATTATTGTGTTTTTCGGATAATTTTCCTAGATACGGCAGTTTAAAAAGGCTGTTTTTAGCCATTTTCAGAGTCTTGAAAATTGTGTTTCCAATAAGCGACCCTAATTTTTAAATTGGTAGAAACATTATTGGAAATGTGTTTTCTTTTCATAGGTGTACAAACGTAATACTCGTTGAGATGTTTTTTTTTTTTTTCAAATATAATTACATGTAACTCGCAATGCGTTTCAAGTTCAGGTTGACAGGAACCTTAAGAGCCTGTGAGGATGAAGTGAGGTGACGTAACAACACAACGTCCCTGACCAAGCTGGGATTCGAACCCAGGATCTCTCGCACCATAGACCGGCGTCTAACCAACTACGCTACGGAAAGCGGCTGAGCGATTCGAAGCCTAGTTTCAAAATAGAAAAAAAAAAACAGCAACCTCAGAGAATAGGTTTTACCAACTTTCGGTGCAAACATTTTTCTCGAGTAACGCAGTTCTGAAGAACAATAACTGACACCGAAAGCTCGTTCATTTAATTGCGGCGGAACAGATAACGCTTAACAATTGCATCATTCTGGGTAAATGTTTGCTCATAAAGTTGGCTAATAGAAGTATCTATAGGTTTGTTTCGTAGTTTTTTTTATATTAACTTTCAAAAACATGTAGGTTATTATGTTTTCAGCGCTTAGTGGCTAGGGACAAAATTTTTTTAACAAGGTATAATTCAAATAACTGTAACTTCATGTCACTTCCTCAATTGACCCTAGACTATTTTGAGGTCTCCTGGAAGGTCCGGGGTCAATAATGAAGAAGTAACTAAATGCAGACAAAATTTGTATCAGAGAGCGATCCACGATCAGCTGATGTATGTATGAGTACACAGATATTCTTTGATGCTAGCCTACAAGTCCGTGAAACCAAGCGACACGGTGGTAAACCTGCAAAGCCCAAGTCTAACCAGATCTTTGTTTGCGAATAGTTAGGGTGATTTATCACTGTGAAATTTGACTGTTTACTCTGTTCCATAAGAGTATCTAGGTGCCAGAAGTAAATTTTTCGTTCTTCGTGTGTTTACAGTTGACAGCTTCAATGAGGCTTCTGGTACGCCGCTACCACTAAGGAAGGTCTAGAGGAAACATCCCTAGGTTAAATTCTTAGTATTTTTCCCGGGCAGGAAAATGCAGTCAGAGCGGTTCTCTGTGTTCCAGCATAGTCGGGTCACAGACTTAATAGTAATACAGACTTGAATTGACGTGGCGGCTCGTTTGATACGAGCGAACTTCGCCGCTTAATGGCTGCCCGAAACTGTTGATACCAGCTCCGTGTTACAGCAGGTTTCCTATTGGACTGGCTGGCGACTTGCAGAACAGCCACTTTACGCTGATTGGCCGCAGGCGTCTCCGCCATGTTGCTGGCCAGGGAAGCCATTTTGCTGGCGTGTGTGACTGAGTTCGGTGTCCTCCTGGCGATTTCACTTCTGCATTCCTAATTATTCTGTGGCCGGGTCTAGTAGAAGTCTCCGGCCTTCGATGTTGCAACGCTACCAAAGAGAAATGTCGCTTTGAGCTCTCACATCGCAATTGATACCTCTGATTCGTCTATGTGAGGGACAAAAGTCACCCTTCACGGAAAGCTACGGCCGTAGGATAGCTCAAATCGCTCAAACAACTATTTTAGGCGAGATAGCCACATTGAAAACTAGAGTTGACTGTGGTTAGAGAGTAGCCTTCAAGATTAACTTTATACCTAAAACAATTGATTGTTTACAGGCAAGACGTCTGTGAAGTTGCCTCTCCCCCCCCCCCCCCCCCCAAATGCTTAGAAAATTATGAAAATATTCAAAGCGTTAGATTTTCGTTAGTTATCGTTTGTTCCGCAACAAAAATCATTAGTTGTAGGTTTTAAATGTCACTAATTAGCTAATTAAAATTGATGGGGCCAACTTCACACTGCTCCTCCACCCCCTCCCGCACGAACTGCTCAGAAAATTATGAAAACATTCACAGCGTTAGTTTTTCGTTAGTTATCGTTAGATCCCGCGATTTTTCGCGAAAATAATTCTGCAACAGTTTAATTCAGTGCCTTATGTGCACATTTGCAGCCCTGCTTATGGTCAGTGATTGGCTGTTTTTAACTCTCAGCGTCTAGTGTTCTACCCGCATATCACAGACGTGTTGTGTCGCAGTAACCTTGTTCTTGTTGTAAGCCACGTCTGTGCAATAATACATTCTGCCAGTAACCATGAAGCAGAGCTCCATATGTGCACATAAGCCATTGAAACACTGTTGCAGAATTCTTTTCGCGAAAAATCGTGAGCTCTTGTTAGTGTTTGTTCCACAGTAAAACTCGCTAGTTCCAAATTTTTACTGACACTAATTAGCTTATTAAAATTGAAGGGGGGCGACGTCACACTGCCTCCCTCCTCCCCCTCCATGCACAGGAAATTATGAACATATACACATCATTAGTTTTTCGTTGGAAATCGTTTGCGCCGCAATAAAAATTGTTAGTTCCAAAAATTTACTGCCACTAGTTAGCTAATTAAATTGGGGGGGGGGGGCACCGTCACACTCCCCCCCCCCCCAATGGACGTTTTCAACTACCATTGTCTTGAGGTTTTACCAGCAAATCACAAATGTGTTGTGTCGCAGTAACCTTACTTAGTCTAACTGGCAAACTGGTATGAGAGACCTCTCTGCACAGAGGCATGCCTCAATAACCATGAAGCAAGGCTGTGGCTGTACACACAAGGCAACGGAACAAGTTGATAGAATTTTTTTTTTTTTTTTTTTTTAATGTTGTTGTGTCCCTAATAATCAGGGGCACATTATTTTTGCGAAAAGAATTCCGGACGGGCTTGTTTCAATGTTTGTGTCATTTTACACATAATCTACGAGGCAGCAATGTTTTCGCCGAAATATGTGAAGTCTAACACTTAAATTGTTTCTGTAGTTTTCCACTACGTCACAGTAATATACCAATGATATTTGTGAACTAACTATGCCAGTGACTCGCTGTTTGTAAATTAAGCATGTGCCGAATTACACACGCTGTTAGATAAACATATATAGTCACTGTCGTCGTACGTCGTAATTTTTCAGTAAAATCAGTGTAAATTGACAAGTGGAAGATGTAAAAATAGTATTTGTTACAGTTGCACTTATTTTCTCCAGCATGGTTTTGGTGCATTTACTACTGCGCTAATAGAGAACTCGTAACCAGCTGAAAGATTTTCTCTAATTACTGTCTGGATTTGAACCTACGTCCGTTTACTTGCTAACCCAGAGTTCTAATCACAAGTCCAAAAGTGTAATTTGAGATGTAATATGCTGCCTATGGATTAAATTGCGTTAAACTATGTTGTTGAGAAAAATAGTAATTTTTCAGAATAATTGCTTCGTTTTATAAATAAATTATATTAGTTCAATTTAGTTTCCTCTTAGTAATTAAGTACATAGACCGTATTTTATTTAAGGAACGCGTCCTTGGCATCTTACTCCAATCTCTGGCTGAATGCGCTGTTTTCACCAGCGTTCGCATTTAAAATATAACCTGGACATTAACATTTTTCTTTCCTCACACTCGAAGAAGTTTTCTGAACCAAAGTGATCTGTCTTAATGTGATGCTGACGCGGTTAACACTCACGTCTGATACAATGCAACGTTGCACTGGGTACAACCCATGCATCTTCGCAAAGTTATTCGTGTTCTTTTTACCATCAATTTCTACTGGTTACCGTCGTGCGTGCCCAGAGATGACGGCGGAGAAGGTAACGACGTTGAGGTACCCAAGTCGTGAAATATTCGACGTGGGCAAGACCCCGAACATGTCGGACCTCCTCCCTCTACCTTCACAACATCGTCGTCCTGAAAAGCTTCCTTGCGGCACGAAGCTATCAGCGCCCTATCACTTCAATCGCGCCCGCCGGGGCCGTTGAAGGGTGGATGATGCGGCCTTCGAAGTGAGCGGCTGCCATCCGTGGACGGAATGCTTAATTAGCAACAGTCATCACCGACTCCAACTCCCCATCCTCCAGGTTTCACGAGGTCCGGAGTAGGTGCATAACGAAGCTTGGCAACCCCCCCCCCTCCCTCCCTAAAACCTCATCAAAAGACCAGGGTCGCGGCGGTCTCGAGGGGTAGCGTTTTAATCGGGAGCCATCCGGTAGCCAGACATCAGTCAACACACCGTTCTTCCGCGAGTTCTTCACCTTCGTCGGATCACTCTGTCCTCTCCCCTCGCCGCCCACGAATTATTCTTTCTTCCCGACCGCCACGTCAGTCAGACCCGCGTGCTAACAGTAACAATAATGGACTTCGTGAGTGAGGAGCACAGTTCAAGAAGGAAATATCTCTGGGAAAAAATGAAGTGGGGTGTGGAGTAACCGCGAGAACGTGACCATATGATGGGGAAAGCACAGGAGCCGTCGAGGGAGGAGGAGAAGACATGTTTTGGGTTCAGGTGATGAAGGTGTTGAAGGCGAACTAATGATTAAATTAGTGCAAATCAGATGAACAAGAAAAAAAATCAATAATTTATTTATTCTAAAATTTACTTTTCCTGCCATCACTTTCCAAAGTTCGTGCGTTATTACAGGCTCTGTGATTTTGCGTCTTATTTTACTATGAGAAAAGTGATTGTACGTGTACACTGTTAAAAAAATTTCCAAAAATGTTTAGGAAGTAATTAACCTAAAGGCAGTTTGGGACAGTTACCATACTTCCGCCTTGTAAATATGCAAACTTTTACTGCTGTTACAATACAAGCCTGGTAACGTCTGTATACATTTGACTGTTTTACTCAAACATTTGGGAGTGCTACGATGGATGTCTGGGAAACAATTCTACCATAATTTCTTTCTTAGCGCTCCTATACGCACGTATGGTAAATTTACAAACTATATTTTGGAGTGTATACAGACTTGTGTGTTTTGACAGTAGTGATCAAATTATGAAATCCCCCCAATGCTGGAATGTCCCAGCTCTATGAGGTCTTTATATTGTGGTAACCTGCTTCCGGATGGAACGGTAGCCATTGGCAAGACCTGAAAAATTCGTGTTTTCTTTTGGATACAAGTTAGAATTCAAACTAGTTCGTGTTACTCTCGTGACTGGCCCTTGACTTATCTTATTCATTCTGGAATGCACAGATCCAGAAACATAGCAGCAACCGAATACAGGTACAATCAAGTGTCGGCGAGCAGTTAATGAGTAGCTGTTGTCTACTTGACAGCGCATATATAGTCTTAAAGGCTAGCCTACAGGTCAGTGATCCCACGAGTTTTACCTGTCTCTACCAGTAACGATAGTTAGAGATGATGGTTTATCGCGGGAAAATTTGACTGTTTGCTGGGTTTCATCATACTTTCAGCTTATGAAAACATTACTGGCTTTTGTTTGTACGTGGAATTGTTTCTCTGTTTGACTGAGCCAATAATAATAACGCTATTGTAATATTTTGTGCAAATTATTGGTCAGCAGACAGCTACGTTGTGTTAGATGTACATCACCCTGTGATACGTGTTGCAATTATAACTACAGCATTTTCAAGGGTATGTTTCCACAAAACATTTTCGCGATATACCATAATATCTAACGTAGGACCTTTGGTGTGTAAAGGGATATGAAGTCCATCCTTGAGGTTAAATAAACCGTTAAATAACACGGTGTTTACCAAGTATATTTTTTATAAAGCTAAAGATAATGAAACTTCAATAACTCTTGTTCTCTGTTAGATGAAAAGAGACAGCAAACATTTGGAAGTTTGATTATCTGTATTACTAGACTCCACTCCTCAGTTTATTCTAGAACTTCTGTGTATGTATGTACTACGTATTTTGATATATTCACGTATTTGCAGTTTATTAAAAAATATAATGCGAAAATTTTTTGTTTCCTGTAGAAAATGGTCAGACCATTCGCCTCCCACCAAGGCGATCCGGGTTCGTTTCCCGGCGGGGTTGGTCCCCGCATTTTTGCAAGTGTGAGAATCGTGCCGGATGATGCCGCTGGTCAGTGGGTTTTCTCGGGGATATCCCGTTTCCCTCGCCCCTTCACTCCGGCGCTGCTCCATAGTCACCTCATGTCACCACTTCGATGTTAAGCGCTGACCAATATCTCTCGCTCGCTCTCTCGCTGTAGAAAAGGGGCCGAAAATTTTCGGTACAAGTTTTTTTTTTTTTTTTTCATCAGCTTGTTTTGGTGATATCGTGCACGCCTGCAGATCTCCTTTGTGGTCAGAGATGTAGTGTTTTTAACTCTCCGCGGCTTGGGAAACTACCCGCAAATCACAGACATGTGGTCGTAGAATATTTAGGAATACAGAAGTTAAATAGCTTGTAGGACGGCAAACTATACAGTTACACACGACAGCAAAATAACTTTGCTGGCCAGCAACATGTTAGCGTCAGCATAAGGTGACTGGCAGCCAGGCCAATAGGAAACGTGTCGTAACATAAAGGAGCCAAGCATATAAGGGGTGGTATAGACCGTTCACGATAAACTGAGCACTTTTGAAGACCATCTTTTCGAGAAAAAAAAATATTTTGAAAATATTATTAATCGTGACTTCGAATATTAACTTTTGAGTTAGATAAAATGTATATACTTTCATAGTTAAGTAGGTTGCGTTGTTTACATTAAAACATGATAGAAAACTATACATAGTCTGAAAAAAAATAACTAGGGTTTCAGAAGTTCTCACTTTATCCCGCACCACCTTATAGTCTCAGGCAGCCAATAAGTGTCGAAGTTCGTCCCTATCAAATAAACCACCACGTCATATTACGTATACATTACTATTAAGTATGTGGTGTGGTGTCACAGTAACTTACAGTCAAAACATGCCATCATTGACCATGAAGCAGAGCTGTAAATGTGCACGAAAGGAAATTGAACAAGTTGGTAACAAAATTCTTTCCCCCATAAATCAGTGGCGCATATATATCTAAGGATTGCATATGCCCAAGTGTATGCAGTCTTAACTTGAATTACAACGCAAACATTTATCGTTTGCTATAGCTGTGGCTTAGAGTAACTGCATGTACTTGAACAAAATCTTATTTTGATATTATAACACAAAACTAGGCTATGTATTATTAATTGTCCTTTCTGACACCTTAATTATGGCATTACGCCCTCCACTCTTGCTACGATACTAAATACAGGAGATACGGTCGCGGCGCGAAAGGTATTTCTTCCGCTGACCCTGGACAAAATAAAAACAATCCAGTGTTTCGGTCTAGGTTGCAAGCGACGGCTTATTTGGCAACTTGATGACTCAATACTTCGGTCTGAAACAAACACTTCAAAAATAATTCCGCGTAGTCTACACAAATTCTTTGACCAAATACGTTGGAATGTTACCTTTAAGTTTTCGTGTGAATACAGTACAGTGTCTACAATTCGTGTAACTGAATCTCTCATGGGATAAGGTTTTATTGTGTAGCAAAGAGTTTATGTTCACTGCTGGCTGTACTAATGTTTGATTTAACACGCACACTTACGTTGTCTAGTCGATAAACAGCTCATATTCTGATTGGTGTAATTTCAAGTTATCATATGTTGTGATCTAGCCAAATATTCCTGCGGAAAATGACTAGAAACAAAACTAAAAAATCGACAGTATATTTCTCAAATTTACCTCCAAAAGTGTGGCATCCTCCGTGTATGATTAAAATTGCTTAAGGTGATTCATATTAATTTTGTATTTTGTGCCGTATTCATTTCTTAAGTTGAAAAGTTTTATTAATCAAATCTGTTCTGAAAATATATAGTTCGAGCACCAGTTCTATTTACTTCCTCGTGAGAATATTTCTTCCGTACATACGTTGATGTTACAGTGATGTCGGAAGCATTTCTACACTCATAACCGTACTGTCTTTAGCTCGGACGGTTATGCAACAACTTTGCTGCACCGCAAATGACGAATACATTACAAACAGCGACTCATTATAGAACATGAGCTCGGATGGTTATTCAGCCTAAATAAATTATTAATATCACAAGCTGACTGTCATGCTGTCTACCAAATGAACAACAGTTTTAACTTTACGACGTAAATATGCTTTAATGTGGATTAAATTTTTTAAAACATCAAGCAGTAACTAAACGGAAACCATTTCAAACAGTCTTTTATACAATGAAAATACTGTCTTGCAAAATTTTGCGCTTTTACAGGAAAACATTTCTGTTGCAGGATGGATTATTTTCCAAAACTTAATAGTTCCGCTTGCTTTTAAAACAAAAATATTAATTACGATTACAAAATGTTATTTTCACTTACACTGTCGATTCTCCTGAAAATTTTGAAGATTAAATGCATGTAGTGAAAATTTTATGTAATAAAATTTATCATTTAATGTTTGGCAGGTTTTGTCAAATACTGAAAACGTACACGAAAAAAAATATTTTGTGAGTATTCAACCTGCAAAATTTATTTTGTGGTCATCACAAAAACATTTTGCTGTTACCACTAAAATATTGTGGCCACCACAAAAATATTTTGTGGTTACTACAAAATAATTGTTCAGGGAGGACTTCCTACAAAATTTTTCCTTGAGTGTACTATGCAACGCTCAAACATACTACCATTATGGTGTGCCAAAGCGAGTCGCATGACAATTTTTTAAACTAATTCTTCATACCAGAGTATTGCCTGCATCTTTGTGTTATAAGTAATTTCATGTTGTAATCAGATATTTCATGAAGCATTAACGTAGAAACACCTATCGACAATCAGCGTAAGGTGCCCGGCAGCCAGGCCAAAAAGAAACATAATATGCCGTAACATAAAGGAGCCAAGCAGACACGGGGCTGGTATCAACAGCCTTGGGCAGTCAATAAGCGGCAAAGTTCACTTATGAAATCAGCCACCGCGTTACTTTACATGCATAACGCATTGCATTATATTTAGTCTGTTATGCGGTGTCGCAGTAACAATATTCTGATTGGCACAGTCAAATGAGAGACATCTCTGCAGAAATGCATGCCACTATTGACTACGTGGCAGAGCTGCAAATATGCACAAAACGCAATGAAGTTGGTGCCAAAATTATTTTCGCCAAAAATCAGTGGCAAATTATATATCTATGGTTTGCATATGTTCAAGTGATTACAGTATTTAGGTTATTATTATTTTAGCAGTGTATGATATATTTCGTACATATGACCGTTCGTTATGCTCACTAAACATACTAAGCTACAGAATAAGTAATTTACTTTAGTAAATGGGGTCATGTAATGAATTTGTTACTAAATAAATCAAAATCGACTAGGAAGTGAACCGTACGGCCCCGAGAAGAAGATATTCAAGATGGGAGCCTGTAGGCGTCCGCCGACCGTTCCCAGAGAGATAGCATGACACGAGGTACTACATTAGAGCAGCGACGGAATGCAAAGGTCGGGAAGTGGGAGCATCCCGAGAAAACCCGCCGACATACGGTAACGCCCGCCACGTTCCCCACACGCAAACCAGCCCTATTGGGAATCAAACCAGGAACACCTTGGTGGGAGACGGGTGGTCTGTCCACTACACAGCCATGGTGCGGTGTCTATAAAACGAACACTGTGTTGTACAAATATACAATTATGCATTATTACCACATGAAGGCCATTAAAGGCCATTCGGGATCAAGTGAGCACTGAAAAAAAACCTGCTAAAGTTCTATTTTCAGCCAATACGTATCTTTCCGCGCGTAACGCCTGACTCCGGGAAATATCTATCCTCTATAGACACGTCACTTGTTGTTTGCGCATTTGAGATAATATGTGCAGTCAGTATATATCCACACAGTTTGATAAAAAAAAAGGTACATTGACTATGTAAAATACAATTTTATCGATTTGGGTAGACTTTGAATCAGTATTATTGAATTTAAATAGGAAAATATACAGAACTCTATTCTGTGATTTCGCTGCCAACCATACAAGTAGTTAATGTTGAATTACATGTAGTAACGGCTAGTGGTATTTTTCAAAGGTTAAATATTTAGTCGTCACTTTATCCCGAACGACCTATAGGAGCCTCTCTAGATAGGCTGTGTGTGTGTGTGTGTGTGAGGTAGGAGCGGTAAGAGTGCCGTTGACAGACATATGTAATACATTATCGCCTCTCCGCGCAAGTCACTAGCTGGCGTGCAGTGCTTCTCTATCCTTTCTCCTATGAGACTTTAAGCGATCACCACATTGTTTATTTGTTGCCAGCATAGTTCAAAGTTTAACGCTTGTTTCTATAGTTGTGTTTTTCAAATCCTGTTGTTGTTTTTCCAGGTACGGCAGTTTGGAAGAACCATTTCTGGCAATTTTGAGGGGCCCGAAAATTATGTTTCTAATAAACGTGCCGAAATTTTAAAACTATAGCAACATAATTTGAGGTTTATGTTCATTTCGTAGATATTAAAAAATAATGCACGCTAGGTAATTTCGTAAAAAAAAACAATAGTCGCAACTCACTGCAACGTGTTTGAAGCGGAGGTAGGAAGGCCCCTTAAGGCTGTTCCAGTGCGCTGTCAGATCGACATGTCAGTAATTTCAATTTGATAGGTCAAAAGCGACTCGCATACCTTCCACGAACACGTGGAACACGTCACAGAACGCGTGAACTTGCTATATTAGCCACCGCGCTTCAGAATCTCTCACACTCGCCTCTGGGCGTTGCTGAAGGTCAGGTCTATGTTGCGCTC
>PNEQ01034791.1:0-15187 GCA_003012365.1 Medauroidea extradentata | reverse complement strand
ATGCGACAAGCCTCGGCGACACTTTCTTCTTGGCCCCTCGCAGAGCTAATATTTTTCCTGTCCTGTCTGGTGCTGACTTCACCTCGACCCTCTCTAGAGGCTTACCAACAACACACTTTTTCAGTTCAGTCTTTATGCTACACATATATCTTAATTTAAAAACATATAATTTAAAAACATTGAAATTTTGCCCATTACAGGCTTTGAAAGTTATATACTTTTCTTATTTTCATTCTAAAATGAATTATGGCATAATTATATAAGGAAACTCACCTGAAGCAAAAAAGGTATTTTTTGTGCAAAAAAAAAGCTGTACGAATTTTTACTAAAAAAAGTAGAGAATCATGCAGACCTTTATTCATAGCGCAAAAAATTCTCATCCTGCCATGCCTATACATTTACTTATTACTGTTATACCTGACTGCTAATTTAGATACTTTTAAATTAAACTCGTCTCTGCACACATACTCCACAAGAACAAAAAGATAATTTTAACTTGACTATAAAAAGACTTGCTCTGTGGCCTACCAAAAAGGTGCATATTTCACTGCCATCAAGATCTTTGAGTCACTTCCATCTCACCTTAAAAATTTAAGCAATGCATTTTATTCTGTTGAGGAATACTTGAATACTGCCAGGACTCATAATTCATTGTAATAGTTTTCTTTTGTCATCAGTTACATTCTTTTGCATGAAATGTTCAATCAAGAAACTCTTTACTTTAAAATCAGATGCAGTAATTTTCTGTCATTACGAATATTGTTTTAAAATTTAGTATTTTAGTAAGAAACCTTGTGATGTACCTAGTTAATCAATTTATGCAAGTTATGTATATGTGTATAACATTGTGATAAATTATGCAAAAAAAATGTATGTAAATAATGTACCAGTATTTGTTTGCATCTATGTATGTATGTATATTTTACTTATTAAGTGTTTAGTGATGTGACATATCTTCATGACAACACCCACATCCCATAAGCATTAAGGCACACTCATGGGATCAGCTGGTAACTATTTAATATAAATAAATAAAAAAAATAAAAATATCTGACAAAATCAAAACAACATGGATAATAAAACCTGAAACTGGTAAAACATCAGAACAACTTTCACAAGTAAAGCTTAAGTAGGAAATAACACAATCTCTGCTATACAGGAAGCAACTATACTTTTATTATTTAAATATTGTAGATACACTAATCATTAAAAAATCTTGTAGTACTGTAGTAGTTTCTGTTTTTCATAACATTTACCACATATTGTACCATCATTCCCCCCTTGACTCTTACAGTTGTTCTACTCCAGCTGTCCTTTGCCTCATTCACTGCCATTTATTGTGCCAGCAATAATTCAGCCCTTCGGTCCGTTCCTCTCAAAGTTGGGATCCCTTCCTTTCCACCTCTTACCTTCTAAGATCCCCAAATAATTTTCCCAATTCCTTGCCCTTCCCTTCCTCCATCATACTCTCTAAATACCTACTCTTTGCTTCCTTGATCTTACTTTCCAACTCGCTTCCTAACTGTTCCATGGATTCTCTGGTCCCTTGCATTCCATATAGCCTAGTCTCCACCTAGCTTGTAGCAGCCTGCCTTTCGTCTTCAATTTTATGATTTTGTTCAGTTTGACCATAAAAAGTAGCTAAACTTAATACTAATATTAAGAATAGCTACTCGTAGCATACCGGCCAAACTATTGATTTTATAGGTACAGTTTATTAATTAAATATGTTTCTATAGTGGTTACTAGTAGAATGTGTAAGGTTAAATTAGGTTGGGCACCAGACTTAATTTTACATTAGGTACTGTTAGGTTACATAACCTAAACCAACATAATGTAACTCAACCTAACCAATAATTGTTTTTACGTACGACTACCTGTAACCACCATAGAAACATTTTTTCATTAACAAATACCTATAAGATCAACAGTTTGGCCGGTACACTATCAGGGTTGCTACAGAATTTCTAGATCAAATTTCCCTGACTTTTCCAGGTTTTCCAGACAAAAGTTACGAATTTCCAGTCTTTTTCGTGGAATTAAAAGTCACGATAATTTAACTTAAAATGTTCAAACTAACTGAATTTGCTTGACTGGTTTTAAAAACTGTTTATAAATATACTACAGACAGTTACTTGTGTTCGACACATTCTATTACTACAATCCAGAGAACTGTTGTAAGTTATAATTAACTGAAATTATTTTTAAAACGAATATCTAAGGTAACATTTTCATACAGTGAATGGTTGTGCAATATTCCAAAAGTTTATCACTAAGCCTGCAGCCAAGAAGATGTGATTCGAACCCAGAAGTCAAAACTAGTCAGCTAGACAACAACCGCAAAAGCCTGCAAACTTCTATTGCTAAGTCTTAAGTTGGTTCTACTATTTTGAATTTCCAGTCACCAGAAGCAATTACCCTGACTTTTCCTGGTTTTCCCTGACCACTTTGAAATTCCCTGACTTTTCCAGGTTTTCCAGACCTGTAGCAACCCTGACTATGAATACCTATTCTTAATATTTACCATAATTTAACATGACAAATTCCATGTACGTACTTGCAATTGATAACACAAAAAATAGAAAAAATAAAAAAGAGGCCTCATATTTCCAGATTTTTTTAGTGTGTAGACACATTCAAGCAAGCACACTAGTATTACTGTGTGTACAATACGTTCATGAAGATTGACTACAAGGGCGTGCAAAACTAAATAATAATAAATATATTTATTGTAGTCAGGCTTTCGCCCGGTGGCAAGTTTACATTCCTCACTCTACCTCCAGCCTGCTTCTGAACAACCCTACCCTCTCAACCCTCACCAGCTCTCCCTTAGCACACTCCACTCCATCACTGACCTCACCATCATTGACTGCCTACCCCTCTCCGTCCTCCAAATTTTCTGGATCTTCAGACTGTTGTTCCCTCTCCCTCTGTACCACCCTTGATTAAATGGGTACCCAACCTCCCCCTTCACCAATCTTGAACAACCTAATAAGCCTCTCCACCCTTCGCCTGTCCTTCAAAGCACTCCAACCCACTTCCTTCATCCTCACTCACCTGCCCATACCTTCTCCGCTTCCGTTACCCATCTAGCCGTTTCCTCTGTACCTTTTCCAGTTCTTGCACCTCCCCCTACTTGTAAGGGTCCCACTCCACCACAGCATATTGGAACATCGGGCGTACAATTGAAGTGTAGGCTTCTCCTTCACCCCCAACACTGACCCCTTTCAAGACTCTTCCCAGCATCCCCAGTGCCCTTCTTCCTTTAGAAACCACTCTCCCCACATGTCCCTTCAACCTAAGGTCATCTTGAAACAACACCTCTAAATATTTGTATTCTGTGGCCTCTCCTATTCCCTGCTCACCTCATCTGTAAATGTACCTGCTCTTTACCCTCTTCTTGGTGAATCTATCTTTGTCTTCTTGACAATCTTCATTTTATTGGTTTCTGTCCATTCTAGTACCTGATCAATGTCTGCCTGCAAGTTGTTTTCCTCACCTACCTCCGAATACAGCACACAGTCATCTGCAAATAATCTTATCTTGCCACCCACTCCGTCATTCGTCCCTATAGAAAACCTCAAAGGGCCCAACACACTTCCCTGTGGGACCCCTGATGTTACAGCTCCTTCTTTTGAGACAATGCATTCCTCACTCTTACTTTCTGGTGCCATCCCTTAAGAAAGTCCCCAATCCAGTTAACCACCCATGTATCTAGTAGCTCATTTACTTTCTTCATTATCACTTTGTGCGGCACCTTGTCAAACGCCCTCTCAAAATCTATGAAGCAGGCATCTACCTGCTTCCCTCCATCCACAGTTTGTATCAGATCCTCTAGTAGTACAGCCAGCCCTTTAGTAGTACAGCCAGCCCTCTAGTAGTCCAGCCAGCTGTGTCTCAAATGAGTAGCCTCTCCTGAATCCACGCTGATTTTCCTGCATCCAGTTCTTCTCATCCATTACATCTAGGCCTAACACAAATTTAACCATCAACCTTTCCATTACCTTACTCATACTCGAGGTGTGACTCACTGGTCTGTAACTACCACGCCTTGACTTATCCTTCCCCTGCTTGTACACTGGTACCACCAGAGATTCCTTCCATCCCTGTGGTAACTTGCCCTCTATTGATCTGCCAAACAATACTTCTAAATACTTCGCGATCACCTTCTCACCAAACTTAATGGCCCCGTTTCCTATGCCATTTGGTCACACTAATGTGTTAGGATACAAGACTTTAATTACCTTGTATATATCCTATTCCTTCATACTAAGATTACTACCTAATCCATTGCCACTGTCAGCTTCCTTACCCGATTCACCATTTCCCCGAAACACCGACAAATACTGAACCTGTAATAACTCTGCTTTTTCTTTATCAGTGGTTGCGGTCAAAAAATCATTCCCAGTAAGGGTGCATTCACAATGCCCCGACCAGACGGACACAATACCCCAGACTGTAAATATAAAAAATCACTACACATTGTATACCGGCCAAACTATTGATTTTAGACATACAGTTTACGGATGAAAAATGTTTGTAGTGATGTTCTTAGTAGTAGAGCCACGTAAAAAAATTTGTTAGTTTAAGTTAATTTTGGTTAGTTTTAAGTTATATTAGGTCAGTTTACATTACATTAGGTCAGTTTACATTACATTAGGTCAGTTTACATTACATTAGGTCAGTTTAAGTTAGGTAAGTTTAGGCTAAGTTGGGTTAGTTTAGGCTAAGTTAGGTAACCAAACATATTAGGTTAGGTAAAGTTAGGTTACCTAACCTAAACTTATTCTAAACTAACCTAACTTAGCCTAACCTAATATATCAAACTTATTCACAGACACGGCGGTTTCTTCCGTAAAAATTGTTGGATGAAACACGTTAAAATAAGAGATCTGTTAAGGTTACGTCTGTTTGAAATTACGTTAGAGCCGAAGATTACGTGATGTGTTTATAGTAGTTCCAATAATAGTACCGCAGGGTAAAAGCGTCCCTAAAAACATTTCTAATTATACAAAACCATTTTTTTTTGTCCTACATTAACACGCTTTTGCTCGTAACTTTACGATTCATAAACAATCTGCTAAATAATATGGGAATCATGCTTAACAAATATTGTGCAACACTGTATCACAACAAAAGATCCACTTGCTTGCTAAACAATTAAGCAAAAACTGTGTTTTCCACATTCGCCATACGTTACAGACAAGAAAGAGTAACTAGTCTAATATATTTATTAAATTCCAATCCGTTACGCAAAATTTGTCCCCGACTGGATTCTCGAATTCAGGAAAACTTGTCGCAGACAAATAAAATAAATGCACGTACGTAAAACGTACTTAATCGCTAACAGAAAATACTTGACAAATGTGCTCAATAGTCTACAATAACTACCAACAAAATTATTATCACCAAATACATAAACTTGAGATATACAAAAAAACTCACTACTTACATTTTCGCCTGCAATAACACAATCAACGTACCTGTTAATTTACATAACACAAAAAAAATTTGTAAACAAGTATAAAAACCAAAAGTTAAATTAATAAACTCCTTAAAATTTTAACTATTGCCACAAGGTCCAAAAGCAAAATTCTGGTTCAGTTGTGACAGGCTACAGCATAGCCAACACAAGTAAAAAAACTGAATTAAATTCTCAACATTTACACATGGGTTGGCATGAAATATGTACGGTCATACACCCAAAAAATTATCCAAATCATGAAGGCAACGAGATATATAGTAAACATAATAGAGGGGCGGAAGCGCTTTCTAGCTGAAGCCCAATTGAACTTGTGTCGGCCATGTTTTCTATCGTCACAACAAAAGGGCATGGCAGGGTGTTGGTTAGGGATAATTACGTTTATGTGCCGATAATAACAGAAAAACAAAGTTTACGATGCATTGTGTATGTCTATTTGACATGTAAAGCATATAAATACCTCTGTCTATCGTTTAATAATTTAGGAACGAGAATAAATGAAAACAATTGGCAAAAATGTACAGGTAGCAAGTAACTGGCTCACAATCCAATTATATCAATTTTAAAAACGTTAAAGTAAGCATATGCGGACATAAAATATACATATTACGCATTTCAGTTCTGTGTAATTATTGCTACCTCAGTTTTGTGTATAGTACACTGTATAAGACTTTGTAAGTTAAGGTTATGTTTATAGGACTACTGGTAAATGTAAATTATACATCGTTTGAACATACGCAAATAAGCCTGCATTTATATATACAAATTAAAAATAAATACTATAATACATTCTTATTACTACAAGAACCATGCATATAACATGTCAAATACATCAACAGTTAAACAACCATGCCTCCCACCCTGACCCTATTTAAGAGCATCAACCTTATACAAATAAATAGATATTCGTAATTGGTATGTCGCCATGTAGCGAGATCAATTCTTGCCTGCCTCTCTAGGCTACCATTCCCAAACCCCTCTTCAACCTTCCAACTCCTAAAAGTTATCATATCATTCTGTAAAATATTCCTCTCACCGACCTCTATAGCATAGACTGTCTAACTAATTCGTTCTCTTCCACTCTACTTGAACCTTCTCACTGGTGTTTACTCTCACCCGTACCATCCCATAGCTAGGTGGCAATTTAACCCTCCCCAACCTCCCTCTCTAGTCACAAGTATGAACATCCTGACCAGAATTTCATTACTTCTGTCTTTAAGTATACTCCATCCCATTTCCTTCAATATTACATATGCCTATATATCCCTTCATCCTCCCCATCACACCGCTGACTTCTTCACCTACTATTCACCCATCCCGTTACCCTCTTTGCACCTTTTTCCGTTCCCGCACCTCAAGTTCCATTTATGTATCCTTCTCGTTGGCAACATATTCCAGCCTATACCATACCATACTATCAAGCAGTATGTATTTTCTTTATCCTCCCAGTAATGAATTTCTACACGATTCTATAAGGGCCGGTCTTACCATTCTCTGAGTTAACCTGCAGGTAACTACCAATAAGTTAAACTTACCTGGCACTTTATCTAAAGTCTCGTCTTACCACTTGATTTATACCTCTGTGTAACTACCCAAAGGTTAGCTAGAAATGTAGTTAGGTTGCACAGACTGTATGGTTGTGTCGTGGCTGCTGATTGGTCTTTTGGATCTGTGAATATTTATTTTCTGGATATTACATGTTCAACCGATGGCCACATAGAAAAAAAAATAAAAACACCTTGGTGCTAAGTTTAATATTTGAGGTTAGGCTTATAAGTATTTACTTTCGCATTTTACGAGTGTTTTGTGATTAGTGTTAAAACTTAAATGTTATTTCGAAGTAATAGCTAAATAATTTTAATACTAACGTATTAAACAGCGAAACTGTTTCGATAGTACCTGTTTCAGTAACTGTCGAGAACATTGCAAAATACAGTTTCCTTGTTTATAATAATACTATTAAAAATAATACAATAAAAGACGACATCAACAAGGTGAAATTGTACAATGATTAGGTGTCAAGCTGTAATGTTCTCCTTATAACCCAACTCTTCTAACCCATCCCTCACATACACCATTATTCCCCTCCCCTTTCTTCCCTATCACTTCTAAATAGTATGAATTTATCCTGCTTACATTCCCTGTCCTGCACCTCCCTGCATAACCACATCTCCACTTCTACATCTGCTCTGTATCTTTCAAACTTGCCCAGAAAACTTGGTTTTAGGGTTAGGGTAATTTTAATAAATCCCATTTTACTTACTTGTTTCATTTCCACATGCCACATTGCATGAGCCTTATTTAAGAGTGATTTTGTTGGGATTCCCTTTATTTCATAAGATGGGAGGACTACACATTTAGTTGAAAGTCTTTCATGAGTCTAATAATTCAGTGTCATTAACTGTTGATAAATATTTGCTGTCTACATAAGTCACACCTACCTTGGTTAACATTGAAATTGCAATTTATGTAGGCACAGCCTAGTCAAATTTATGGTAAAGTCCTTGTACGTCTGTCATGTGTATGCACAACACACAAGTAAGCCTACTGAATTATTTATAGATTATGTATGACGGTTTCATTATGAATCGCTAAACGAAAGCCATTACTCATATATAGGCCTACCTTATTACACGAGTTACAAAACTTATGTGGAATTCGGGAAGCAATTACGTAAACTACATCCAGTACGGCCGTGGTTGCAACAAATTGTGTAGGCCAACAGACAATTGGCAAACACCACACTGACGTATCTCACTTGCATTATATAAATGCCGATTTTCATAAATAAAGCACTGAATTATGTCATTCTGTCATACTGTCGTCTGAAACCCAGACATTAACGAACATTTTTTTATTTTCAGCACACTTCAAAACACAACTTCGGCAAATGCTCGTAAAACTTCGTGGCAATTTTATTCTCACAAATATGATCCTTCACTTCTTACATAATTTTGCATGTATGAGAAGTCTACACTGTTTGAAATTACGAGAAACGTAACCGAAACATTCTTTTGACGCAAGAAACTAATTTCAAAACAGCACAAACAAGGTTAAAAAATTAACATTTGATATTTTCGTCGCCATACTTAACTGCAGTGTAGGCCTACGCCTTACCAAGAGCTTCAACCTCCCGATAAAATAGCCAGAAATTTATCCCTTAGTTAGGTCTACCTAGAGTTCGTAAGACGCAGTTTGTCGTCTAACTAGGAGCCCAGATGTTACCCAGAGGTGGTAAGACCGGCCCTAAATGTTATGTTTCGTTAACGAAATATTTGATTTGTGTTGATAGTAAACCAAAAAGTTCGGTAACTACCTTTTATCCTGTCTCATTGCAGCTACCCATAACATAACAGTACAATTTATCTAAACTGCATATACAAAGCCTATAGTAGTTGTAGTACGCTTTTATTTTATTGCTGTAGTGTGTGCAGCCAAACACCGAGATAGGCATCACAATATGTTGTTGACTGCAGCAATTTAATACATATTTCATGTTGACAAGGGTATGAATGTTCTCTAGTGATTCATTAATCAGGTGTAGTTGTAACGGACTCGACAAACAAATACCACAACGATCAATATCCCAAAATATTTCTCACGATTCTCGTATAACCTACATTACAACATGCATCAGCTGACAATGTTTTGATGGTAGATAAAATGGCCGACCAATTTCAAATAGGCTTCACCTGAGAGCCTTGGAAATAGCTGCTTCCGCCCCTCTATGTTTACTATATATCTCGTTGTGTGAAGGTGAAAATTCGTCTAAAGGTGCATTCACACGGGCCACCTTCTGTTATTCACTAATTTCACTGGCCAGTGTTTTCAGTAATGTCAGCTATAGTTCCGAAATAGACGGCTTGGCCCGGAGCATTCGCACATTGAATCATGGGTAGAATCAGCTGTCAAAGTACAAACAATCGCGACAGACTGCTGCGTTTGAATGGGCGGACGATTTATTTTCTTTAAATAGTCAGAAAATAATTTATATAAATCATGGATTCGGCGGTGTTTGATAAGTCTCAGACCAAATAATGTTCATGGAGCTTTGTTTGTCTGTATAAATGTAGACGATTAGTTAGTTGGAGAGTTGAGACGATGGCTCGTGTACTGTGGCTTGCTATGGAAGGGTAGCAAAACCAAATTTATAAAAAGGACAAATAAAAAAAATTCGTGTGCATGTATGCATACCTATTTCATCTAGGCAAAGCTACTGTGGAATATTAGGGCCTGCTGAAATCGTGGACAATAGTAAGAATATTTAAAATGTTGGAACTTTCAGTGGTTGTGAGTGGTCAATGTTATAATTTGTCAGGTTTTGTAGGGCTAAGTGGTTATTTATTTCATTTCCTTCATCTTGCAGACTATTTTTTTTGTGTGTTGCTACTGAAAGTAGTAATTTTTAATCTCAGGTTTGCACAAAAGGATTTGACCATATAATTTTAGATGAGCATGGCTTAAAGTAGTTGAACACTCTATAGCATGTGAAAGTAGTATTTACGAAAAGTTACCCCAGAATTCAAATTTTTGGTACACTAAACATGTGGTAGTTAGGTGCAGAGAAAGGCTGCGAGATGGGTGAAGGGTAGGTCTAAGTGGAAAAGGCAGCCTGGGCAGGAGGGTGAGGAGGAAAGTAATTATAGAACATCAGTGATGAAGGAAATGGAATGGAGATCGTTGAGTGACAGGATGAGAGTGGAAAGACTGGCTATGTTGTACAGTGCAGTAAACTGTGAGGGTGGATGGGGAAGTCTAGGTTTCTAACTAACGGAGGGTTCAAGGGGAGAAGAAACAATAGTGAAAATTCAGAGCGTGTGGAATAGACAGTTAGGTCGGTGAGAGAGCTGAAAGTTTTGCGGGAGGATTTGATGGTTGAGAGGGGGGTTGGGAGGTTCGGAAAGGGTTGGAAAGAAGTTTAAAGGGACAAAGGTCTGAACTTGCCACCGAACAGTGGGCAAATTGCGAGTGCTACATTTTATTGTTGTAGGCCTACTTTATGCTTATTAGGTACTGGTTATAGGCGCTACTTCGGTTTCATGTGAACTAATAGTATCGTGCAGACGTAACATACAATTTTATAAAAAAAAACATCATTTAGCTGCAAAACACTACACCATAGTCCCGTCCAATATCACTTAATCAAAGGCTAACGAGTTTGCTTTACTCCTCAAACAATCGACATTTAGGCCAATATAATATTGTCTGTAATATTAAAGTGCAATTTACTTAGTGCGCCTTAATAAGGATTACATCAAGCTCATATTTGTCTAATGTGATCTAGCCCTCAAATGTATGGACATGGGGCTGTGATCTAGTTCTCGGCTCAAATTTATGAATAGTGACCACGAGTGACTAGACTCATTACCGGGATATTCGGAGTAAAACGAAATAATATCCTTCATATATTTCTATTAGCGATATATAAAATCGCTATTGCAAGTACCGTACATGCATTTTTGTACTATTTATACAATGTTAACCAGTCCAAGTAACACTATTCATATGACATTTTGACGAACGTTTGTACAGAAACAGCTGTTGCTCGGCGCGATGCTCATCTTGTGACGTCACGGGCCAAGCCGTCTATTGCTGATGGCACTGATAATCACTGATGGTCGGTTGATGACGATACCCTGTGCGAGGCTACATCCGTTTACTGAAATTACCGATTCTACTGGCACTTCAGGGCATCAGTGTTGTCAGTGAACCAATATTTTTGGCGGAAATCCAAAAGTTGAAGTTATCTAATTATAAGACGAATCCTTTTTAATATGTAAGGGCCAAAGAGGGTAACTATTTATACACGTTTATTTAATGTCTGTTTATAGCTACAGAATCATTCGTCGTGCAGTTTGCAAAGAATAAATAATGTTTAGAGGTTGAATCGTACCTTGCTTATGCATTTAAAAATAATGGATACAGCTTCCCAAACCTTAAATACACACAACGTATAAGCTGCTTCGTGAAAAAACGAAGAATACAGTTTCAGTCGTAAGTCGTGCTAGATGTATCAATATGCTAAAAATATACCAACTTTATTATTAAAGTAAATACAATTTATACAACGAACAAAAATAAACATGACAGTTTATCGCAAGAATGAAATCACAGATATGCCAGAGATGTGGTTTCTAGGCAAAGTACATTGCAGTAATGTTTACTGATTTAATGTTCCGATATTATCTATTTACTGACGATGAAAATATTTTGCTGATTACTGATGCTGTTCCATCATTGTTCACGGACACTGGCGAACTGTCAGTGATATCAGTGAAATCAGTGAATAACGGAAGGTGGCCACGGTCGCAGACAACGCCGAACTTACAGAGCAGTCCAGGGGGGCGATTAAATATCGCTTTTGAGAGATGCAGCGCAAAATTTGCACCTGTGCTGCGTTGCTTTGGTATTAAATATACAAATACGCAGGTGCAAGTGGTCACGTGATGGCGCAAAGTGCCTGAAAATCTGTGACTAGCAAATGGCTCAACGCAAGTATATCTGCGCCCTTCGCGCATGTGCATTGGACAATTTTCGGATGTATGATAGTAAATTCTTTATCTGTATCCAGTGTGCTATGAACTTTAATTATTTACTTTTTCGTGTACACATTTCACGATTTCAGCTTTTTATAGTTACGAAATACAGAGGAAGTACGAAACTGAATTGTTTTTTACTAAAGAAGCAGTTAAAAATGGGCAACGATTTATCCTTTCCCCGGAATATATTTTGAGGGTATTTTTCCGTGGCACACGACGAGAAAATGGAGTTGTGTTTGTGACGAGGTTATTTGTACCGTTAAAAACTTTGCTTAAAACTTTTATGCAAATGATAATGTAAATAAATAGCGAATATGTTTTGCGAGTACCTGTTTGACTAAGGCCGGTAATTATAAACGTCTTTCGAAGTACAACCAATCTCCCTCCACCCAAATCTGGTGTTTTGCACATTATAGACCTCTTTCAGAGAGCGGCGGATAGCCGGCGAACAACCATTTGCCACAAGTTTCCACTTTTTGGGAGATTGCAGGTGAATGACGGCCAGACCTCATTCGGCGAATAACCAGCTGTTCTGTAGAGACCAGTTATGAAAAATGGCGAGGAATTTTAACGAATTCATGCGGCACATGGATGAAGTTGTCAACTATTATGAATAAATAGACGACCAACGACATGCGCGACTACCCAAAATATATATTAGGGACATAGAAGATCCCTTTTCAACTGCAGTTCATCTCTGCGCGATACATCGCAAGCATTATATTCTGAAGTGATTTTCTTCCACATTTCCTTTTGTTGTAATTGGACACGGAGTCAGTTTTCTTATTTGTAGTTATGTTTTTGTATTTTTTATCAGGTCAAAAAAATTGCTTTTTCTTTAGGAGTGTATCGCACTGTCGAATTTTTTTATCTTCCATAGTCAAACTTTTCCGCGGCTACCTTCAATCCATGCTTCAATCACTTCGAATATCTCGTGTCCCCCACTACAAAGATAACAAAATTGTTTACAGATATGGAAAACAAAATCGAAACTATTTTATTTTTAAAGATAGGTGTGTTACAGTGGTCTTTGAGCACTTGAGTCTATGTTCGCTGCTAAAAATGAAGCTGTGTTGCCACATTTTATGAAGGAGAACCATCCAACTCCCTTTCAGCCGGCGATCTCCTGGCGATCCATCGGCAGACAACTATAGTGTAGGAAGGGCGGAAGATCGCCAGCGAACTGCTGCGCGAATAACGGCCAGGGGCTTGCCAGCAAGCCTTCGGAGGACGTTTATAATTACGGCCCTAATTGATTAGAACAGTGACATTACCTCTCTGGTTTCCTTGCTTGGATGGGGTGTTTCAACATCACATCTTTCTTGCCGACTTGTTTCCACATACGTGCTTAATATCTAAGAGTGATTCTGTTGGAATTCTCTTTATTTCATAAAACGGGAGGGCTATCATTTTAGTTTTAAGTCTTTCATGAGACTTGCTGTCTACACACATCACACCCTATTTCGGTGAACATTAAACTGAAAATAATCTAGACCTAATTAAATTTATTGCAATATAGTTGTACGAACGCCACTCGTATTCACTACACATTAGCAATGAATTATTTAGAAATAATCAACATATCACGATTTACGACTCACTGAAAGACGAATGCCACATGAATAGCCCATTAGGTAGTAGGCCGACACTCACAAATACCATGCCACACAAGTTAAAATAACTTACGTGAATTTCAAAACTAGGCCACTCAAATTAATATCAGTACAAATATGAAATGTATACATAGTTTTTGCTCTAATCGCGTCACACGTAGGCACTTTATTTTCCGTTAGTAACATAAAGTATGTAAAAGCTTGTTACAGACGAAAACCACTCTGATGTGTTCCAATTGTGTTACAAAAATGCTGCTCTCCATAAATAAAGCACTTAATTATTCACGAACACAAAAATGAACACACGCATCCACTACACTGAAAGAACGACATTATGGAAATTGACTTTCACACTTCAAAACACAACTACGACATATACACTTGTAATGAAAACTTTGTAACAATTTTCCTTCATAATTTGATATGAACCTATTCTTCTTACATCCTCATTTAACCACGAGAAGGCTACAAAATTTGTGGTTACGAATAATTTAACGAAAACATTACTTTTAGCGTGAGAAATGTTCACTGCTACATGGAAGCTATATCTGCATGTAAGCACGCGGGTGCGCAGACAACTTTTGCCGTTCAAGTGGCAGTGAGGATGATGTTACAAATTTTCTGATTAGCTTGTGTAAGATGGAGAGGGGTAGCAGTTGCGCCGAGCCAAAATAGGCTCCGCCCCTTGCGTCTTGCGTTTTCGAGTATATTTAATTCAATACATTGTTTTTATACTTGTATGCTGTGTTATGTTTACATTATTGCTGTGGCATTTTATGGAATATTTTTAACTTTTAGCACGAGACAGCTTTATGCAGCTATCAATTAAATTTACGTAATAATTACATAAATCGTAACCTAGAACGACATTATTATGTGGTAATGGAGTAGTGTAAGTGAGAAGTGACAAGTGTTTTTACCTGGTTAACTTAAATGTATACTTGCGTGTTTCATCAAATAAACGTGATAGAGACAGCAATCAAAATTTTCGATAAGTTTCTTTGTGTTTAAAAGCAAATATATTTTGAAATGAAGACACTGAAAGCAAAATTTCCAGTGTGCCGGCAAATTGAAGAAGCCTACTTACGAAAGTTTGCACCAGCAGTTTTATATCAGGTAAGTCATGTACTTTTTTGACGTGACAACGTCTTATAATTCGATAGAGCCGGCTGCACGCACGAAAAAACATGACTCATGCGGCGTTACCTCGCTCTGAGGCGTTCCATGTAAGGCTTGAAGTTCAAGCGAGAGCGCGGAACGAGCGACAAAGAAGTACAATCGGCCTTTGCGTTCGGCAGCGTTCGACATCCGTCTCTCTCCTACTTGAGTGAGCGATGCGTCTGCGTGGAGTAATAACTATTAAATTGTAAAAAAAAATTGACATAATTGTATTTATGCGTACAAATAAATATAACTTGATCAATTTCATTGTGATTTCCAATTACTTCCTTCTCTATATACATCCAAATCTATTAAACAAATGAAATTAAAATTTTCTTTTGAAAAATGATACCATTCCATCAGTATTTTCTTAACACGTTGTCACGTTCAAC